>VXBZ01005402.1:0-35038 GCA_013399135.1 Heliornis fulica
TGTCTGTCTCTTCTGAAGAGCTGGGTTGTTGCGCGCTACCAGCGCGGGCCCTTGGCCGGCATCCCTCAGGTCCGGGCCCTGTGAGGGGGCGTGGCAGCTCTTACATATTTCTTCTCTCTGCTAGGCTGGTGGTAAGGCTGGGAAGGACTCTGGAAAGACCAAGACCAAGGCTGTGTCCCGTTCTCAGCGGGCTGGACTGCAGTTCCCTGTTGGCCGCATCCACAGGCATCTGAAGTCTAGGACTACTAGCCATGGGCGTGTAGGAGCCACAGCTGCTGTGTATAGCGCTTCCATCCTGGTTTAAAGCGACCATTTTCTATCCTAGATATTTCTGGAACTGAAAGGCATGGGTCTTCTCTGCCTGAGGACAACATCCCGAATCCCACTGTAAAATTACCTCATTAATGTTTATAAATATGTTGAGTTTCAGAGCCAGGCTCTTCTCAGTGATAGCCAGTAATAGGACAAGGGTCAATGGGTCCAAGTTGGAGCGTAGAAAGTTCCATCTGAATGTAAGGAAAAACCTTTTCACTGTGAGGGTGACAGATCACTGGAACAGGCTGCCCAGAGAGGTTGTGGAGTCTCCTTCTCTGGAGACATTCAAGACCAATCTGAACACGTTCCTGTGTGATTTAATCTAGGTGATCCTGCTCAGGCAGGGGATTGGACTAGATGATCTTTTGAGGTCCCTTCCAACTCTTAATGTTCTGTGATTCTGTGAAACCACAACGATGCTTTTCACACAAGAAAAGTCTACAGAGTGCACTAGATCCATTTCAAATTCAAATTTTTTAATAAGTCTAACAATGTCATACAGTGCTATGGCTTGGCTGTGCATTTAAGTTCGGCTTTAATTGGCTTGTGAGTACATGAGTTTATTGACTTGGTTTCTGTCATTTAATAGTGGTCATGTAGTTGTTATTGATCTGCACCTGAGGAAAAACTTATTTTTCTCTCAGAAAGTAGATATCTGTAGCCTGGCATCATCTCACCTGAGTGAAGCATTAAATTTTGTGACTAAGTTGGAAGTGTTATTGTTTAGATGTCCTGTACAAATAATTCCTCTTGACAACAAAAATGATAGGCTTAGGTGTTCTTCCATGGAGCACAGAACACAGCGTTGACTATCCTGAACATGACACATTTATACCCTAGGCTTCCAATCCAGAAAAGTCTCTAACATTGGTTTATTTACCCATATAACTATAGCCATGTAGAGGTAACATAATCACAGAATCCCAGGATGGTTTGGGTTATAAGGGATCTCAAAGATAACTTAGTTCCAACACTTTTCCATGGGCAGGAACACTCTCCACTAACCCAGGTTGCCCAAAGCCCCATCCAGCCTGGCTTTGAACACTGCCAGGGGTCCAGGGGCAGCCACAGCTTCTCTGGGCAACCTGTGTCAGAGCCTCACCTTCTTCACAGGGAAGGAATTTTTTCCATACATCTAGCCTAACTCTACCCTCCTTAATTTAAACCCATTACCCATTGCCCTATCACTACAATCCCTGATAAACAATCCCTCTTCAGCTTTCCTGTAGTCCCTACAGGTACTGGAAGGCTGCTCTAAGGTCTCAGCAGAGCCTCCTCTTCCCCAGGCAGAACAAGCCCAACTCTCTCAGCCTTCTTTGCAGGAGAGGTGCTCCAGCCCTCTGATCATCTTCATGGTCTCTTGTGGACCTGCTACAACAGTTCCAGGTATTTCTTTTAATAGGGACCCCAGAGCTGGACACACTACTGCAGCTGTGATCTCACCATAGCAAAGCAGTGGGGCAGAATCACCTCCCTTGACTTGCTAGGCTGCTAGCACACATCACTGCACTCACGTTATGTTTTTCATCCACTAACACCCACCAGTTGTTCTCCTCAGGGCTTCTTTCATTCCTTTTTTCCACCCAGCCTGTGGATTGGCCTGATCCATGTCACTTTACATCTGGCCTTGTTGAACTTCATGCTGTTTGCATGACCTCATCTCTCAAGCCTGTGAAGCTCCATCTTCACAGGGATGGTATCCCTTCCCTCCAGCATGTTGACTGTTCCACATAGCTTGGGGTTATTGGAAAACCTACTGAGCACTCGATCCTGCTGTCCATGTCCCTGTCAAAGGTGCTGAATAGTTCTGGTCCCAATGCCAACACCTGAGGAATATAAATCATCACTGCTCTCCACCTAGACATCAAGCCATTGACTGCCCTTCTTTCAGTGTGACTGTCCAGACAATGCCTTGTCCATTGAATGATCCATCCATCAAATTATTTCTCTCCAATTTAGAGACTGCATCAAAAGCTTTGCACAAGGTATATGACTTCAGTTAACATATAGTTATAACAAGGTGTTTGAGAGACTCTTTCAAGTCCATTTCCTATGACATGATATTGCAGAAGCTACTCATTGTGGATAGCTACTTCTTAGCTGGCCTCTGCCGAAGGATGTCCAACTGCAGACTCTCAGCACACTGAACAGGGTTGAAGAAGCAAATAAAACATAATATGGAATAAGACAGTAAAATACCAAAGGTCTGTTGTTTTTTTTTTTCTTTTCCCACATGTACAGCTATATCCCACCACTTTCTCATGTACAGCTTCCCTCATGTACATTTCAAACAGCAATCAAATTTTTCTCAGAAATATCAATTGAATAATAACATTTTCAGGCTATGCCAGAGGAGTGATATGGAAGTCAAGTAGTAAAGATGAAATAGGGTTGGAGGTCAAGTAAACGGTGCAAAAATGTAAGTTGCCAATTACTCAATTTTTGAATGAAAGCTAGTACCAGCAAGCTTTTATTTTCCCTTCTTCTGAAGCAAAGCGAAATTCAAATTTTTTATATCCTTGGTTACTGGCAGGGCTGTAAAGCTGGATTTATCAAGCATTTAAGTCATATCTGGATGTACACCAGTAATTGTTCAGTAATTAGAATCTCTCACTAGGTTTTATACTGGTTGCACAGAAATAGATACCACCTTCGGCTGAGCTATGAAACTTTTAAGGAGTCTCAGTGCCAGCTCCTGAAAGTGCTCAGCATGGGCAGGCCTATAGGACACAATCTGCATTAATTCTTGCAAAGGCCCATGAAACCACAGTGCAGGAATACGTTAACAGAAGGTGAACATCTTGTCCTATTTCACTGCCTACATTGGCACTTCGAGCTCCAAGAACTACCAATTATTTTAATTATCTTCTCTCTCCTAACAATAGTGCTTGACTTCTTAGGTTTTTGAAGATCTTTTTCTGGAATACAGATACTGTGTAAATGGAGATACTAATCCAGGGCAGATTCTGATGCCTTTACTCACGCCAAGTAGTAAATTGTTCTGGGAGTAGTTCTGCTAATTACCACAGAGAAAGGTTGTTACCAGAAGCAGGAGACATTTCAGGCCCCTTCTCTGAATTATCAAGGCAGAAGTTAGAACCACTTTGGATGTCAGGAGAAGCGTACAAAATTTTACTGTTTAAAAATATCTTTCAATGAAAGACATATTTCAAGTACTTCGCTTATTTGAAAAAGACTCTTGAGCACAATACTTCTGCCAGAAACAAGAATGAGGCTTGTAAGAGCTTCTTGGGTAAGAGGATATAAAAGTAATTGCTTTGACATAGTAGTACTTAACTACTATATTTGAGTATATAAGAAGTCAAATGCAGTTTGTTTATTTGGTGAATACATAAAAATAAGCTTCTTAATATAAAACAGCTGAGGAGTGAGCTGATGTGTGAAAGATGTGGGTCTTGGGAGGGGCTGGGTTCTTTGTTCTGAGGGTTCTCTTGTGGAACTTGGACGAAGCTCTTGTCAACATTAAAAGAGTCCATGTTTTTTCTGTACACAGAGATGACTTGAAATAATGTCATGACCTATAAAAGTTAAATCTACAGGCTTTGGCCTCTGTATCTTGATTAAGTAGATATAAAGGACAAAATGTCAAAGGCCACATGCAGCAAAATTGTCTTCAGGCAATATCAGCCTTGGAGAATGATAGCAAAGACCTTCCATATCACTGTGATCTGCTGCACACTTTAAAACCAAGAACACTGTCCAAGTTACCTGTGGACATTATTTTCCTGATCTTTCTCAGGGAAAGAGAAAAGGAAAGAGAAGTCTAAGCCTGCTTCTTCCTAAGATGAGATGTGGAGAGTGTAAGCAAAAGGCAAGAAATTAAGAGGGATTAATGGAGAATGCTCCATGGTCCAAGCCCCCCCTGCTGTAAGCAGGGACATCTTCACTGGATCAGGTTGATTAGAGCCTCATCAAGCCTGACCTTGAGTATCTCCAGGGATAGGGCCACCACTACCTTTCTGGGCAACCTCATATTGAAGAATTTTTACTGAATTTACTATTGAATAATACCACCCTATATGGAATAATTTTTTCTTAATATCCTAAATCGCCCCGTTTCTAGTTTAACACCACTACCCCTTATCCTATTGCTACACACCCTCATGAACAGTTCTCTAGCTTTCTTATAGGCACCTTTCAGGTATTGGAAGGTTGTTATAAGGTCCCTCTGGAGCTTTCTCTTCTCCAAGCTGAACGAGCCCAACTCTCTCACCCTATCTGAGAGATATGGGGAGGGCTATGAGGTAACCACAGGAGAGGTACTCCAGACCTTTGATCATTTCTGTGGACCTAATCATGAAATACTTATGGATTGTCTGTCCTCAATAACAGCACAGGTTGTCATGGGTTAGAATTATATCAACATACATATTGATGTTTAAGCAGTATGGGTGGGTGATCTTACCTCTTTTACATACTAATACAGTCATAGAGTATAATTTAACCCTTTGGCTTTCAAGGTACCTATGTTTTATCTCTGCAGTTACAGCTCTGATATACACCCTGGATTTCTGAAAGCCTTTTAGATTAGTTGCCCGTCTACCTATAAACAGTTGAGGTTGATGTTATGGAAGGGAATTCTAGGAGGAAGATATAGATGCAGGGAAAAGCAAAGCTAAACAAATATCCTTTCACTTCAAGAACCAGTCTGAAGAACCATTGCTTAATAAACCTATTTTAAGCCAGGTAATTTCTATATCCCTGAAGGATACATACACACTTAAAGATAACACCATAGTATAATGGGTGAACAGTTGGCTTAAGGGTCCTTCTCACAGAGTTGTAGTAAACAGGGTAGCAATTAATTGGTTGCCAGTCACTAGTGGTGTTCCCCAGGGTACTATGTTAGGGCTGCTACTCTTCAGTGTTTTTCTGAATGACCAGGACACACGAGTTGAATGCACATTTACTTTGCCACTGACAGAAATTAGGAGCTCTTGTTTCCCTTGAGGTTAGAGAACTTGGTAGATTAGTCTGCTGGGTAGTCACTAACTGACTGAAATGTAACAAGAGCAAGTGCTGGATTCTGCACCTGGAGTGATGTAATGCTGGACTGAAGGACAAGCGGCTAGAGTGCAACCATGCAGAAAGGGGTATGGGGGGGTTGGTTGGTGGTAAACTCAATATGAGTCAACAATGTCCTGTGGTGTCCAAAACGGCCAACTGTATCCTGGGATGCATTAAGTACAATATAACTAACCAGTCAAAAGAAGTCATTGTGCCACTATATTCAGGACTGGTGCAGCTAATGCTGTGTACTGTGTGCAGTTTTAGACTCCAGAATATGACAGATATAAATATTAGAATGTGTCCGTGTATATATGGTTCCACAGAAAAGTATCACAGAATCAATAAGTTGGAAAAGACCATTAAGATCATCAAGTCCAACTGCACCTGTCCTCTTCTAAACCATATCTCTAAGCACCTCATCTACATCTTTCTAAATACATCCAGGGATGGTGACCCAACCCCCTCCCTGGGCAGCCTGTTCCACATCCCAACAACTCTTTCAGTGAAGAATTTCTTCCTAACTTCTAATCTGAACTTGCCCTGGTGCAGTTTAAGGCCATTTCCCCTTGTCCTATCACCTGTCACTTGGCAGAAAAGACCACCATCCACCTTTCTACAACCTCCTTTCAGGTAACTGTAGGTAGTGATGAGGTGCCCACTCAGCCTCCTCTTCTCCAGACTAAACAACCCCAGCTCCCTTAGCTGCTTCTCATAAGGTTTGTTCTCCAGACCCTTGAGCAGCTTGGTTGCCCTCCTCTGGATTGACTCCAGGACCTCAATGTCCTTCTTGTAGTGAGGGGCCCAGAACTGAATGCAGTATTCATATTATATTGGTTTAAAATTACATTGTCTCCATTTACATAAAGATAAATTATAATGTTACCTATAATCAATCTCGGGTCAATGGTTTAAAGTCAAAACAACCTATAATTATTTAACAGAAAACTATTAGATGTACCCATCACAGTTTATAACTTGAATGGCTAGTAATAAACATTCTTTCTCTATCTCAAAGACAAATTAGTGTAATTTCCATCTGCTTACAATACTTATGGTTCAGCAGGTTTTTGCTTTTTCAAATTATTTTTTCCCATATTCAAAGAAAAACAGTAAACTTTCACATGTAGCCAGCACTGCATGAGAGCTAAGGGAAGATTAGAGGTGATTGCTCTTCTGAAGGCTTTCCATGGGATGTGATTGAATAACAACATGTAAAGCAGTTTCCCTGGGTAACTTCATACCCCGTTAAGAATTTCAATGCACAACAACTTGTAACCCAAACTTTTCAGGAAAGCAGTAAAGAGATATGAACAAAGCAATAATTTCAAAATGTCATTTTGGGAAAGATAGAAGCAGAAATGTCATCCTGATCCTTAGGACTTAGGGAAAAGTCGCTCCTGTGGTTTGGCATTTTTTATTATGTATCTGCTGCTGGGCAGGATCAGCAGGAGCTCTTTCATTGTTATTTCTCCGGGGTTTTTGCACATGTGATGTTGTATGACGACTTGCCCTGATTCTGTATCAGGCAAGCAGTGAGGTTCACTGGTAATGTGTAAAAAGTTAAACTGGCTCTTTGCCAGCCTCATACTCAGATCACATTCACTGTTACATCACTGGCACATCTCCCTTCACTCTCACAGAAATTTTAGAAATGAGTGTGGTTAATATATATCTGTCCTAAGATAAAGAGAAATAAGGAGGTGGCAATTTGTCCTCCCAACTCATGTTTTCAGGAGGGTCATGCATGACCTAAATCACATGCAGACTACCCGTTACATCTTGACTTTCATAATGCCTGCTTTTTACTATGGTCACTTCTCCTCAGCAAAATTCATCTTGAAAAACAGCTCTTCCCACTTCACTTCATGCTTCCTCAATCATGCTTAAACAGAGAATGCCCCTTCCATTATGTGTTGGTCTTAAAGGTTTCTCTCCTTTCATGTTCATAAAACTCTGTCCCTAAGCCATATGTTGTTGAAAGTTTAAAGGAGCCCCTCAGAGATATTTACTAAGTCATTACTCCAACAGACAGAACGTGTAGAAGCATGTTGGTTGTTTTTTAATTCATTATTAGTGTATGGAAAGTAAACGGGTGTTATTTCCAGAAGTCTGTTCCAGTGTAGCTCAGCTCTGAGTACTGAACAGAAGCATCATATAACAAACCATTTCTCTCTGGTAGTCTGCTCTGTATGACTGGAGTGGCATTGCATTGTCTGTGAGATAGGAAAGGAACAAACATAAAGTGAGAAAATGTCCCATAAACCCACAAATATTCCCATCTGGGGATCTGTGCCAGCCTCACAATTAGCTTTAAGCAAAGCAGTATTTCTGCTGGTCTTTGCCTACTGGACTGCTCACGATCAAACTATCTACTGTGTGTGCACTCTGTCTTGAACTTACGGGAATCCTGAACAGAAGCAATCACTTTCACACCTAAAGCAATATGTTTTCTTTCCAAATTTAATTTTTCTTGTGAATCCACTAGAGGGAAGAGATCCCATCCAGAGGTTCCCTGACAGGCTTCAGGAGTAGCCCTACACAAAACTCATGATGTTCAACAAGTCAAAGTGCAAGGTCTTCCACCTGGGTGGTGGCAACCCCCATTATCATTACAAACTGAGGGATGAATGGATTGAGGGCAGCCCTGTGGAGAAGGACTTGGGAATACTTGGAATACTGGCACCTGAATAATTGGGTATGAGCTAGCAAATCATGCCAGCAGCTCAGAAGGACATCATGGGCTGCACCAAAAGCATTGTGGGAGTCAGAAAAGGGTCATTAAAGAAAGGAGATGGGAAACAGATGTCTGAATGGAAGACATTGAGTTAATATGGTATTATTCAGTCTTTAACATAGCCTTAGCTAAGAGTTGCTTTGCTATTTACAGCAACCATTACAAATGCCTTACTTTATACGTACAAGTCTGTAGGAGTGTTTGCAGAATAAAATAGAAGCACCTTGTACACTGTCAAAATAGAGTAAAAGCTTTGCTTTCTCTTTGAAAAAAAAATCTTCTTTTTCACCATTATTCTGTCTTTATTTCTTCAACAAGATGATAGTCAAAGAAATTAATTCATTTTTGGAACCCTAGAAGAACAGAAAATTATTGGAGTTTATGTAACTAATTCTCTGAATGAGCAATTTCTTAACCTTGGAACAAGAACATGATGACATTAAATCTGAACTTTCCATTTGAAAAACGGGAGTTCAGTACAAGGTCCCTTATCTTTGATTTATCTGGGAAAAGAGCATCTGGAACTGAGTAATACTTCAGAAGAGAAAATGAATCTGGTTTTGAAATCTTTCTGAGTGCTGTAATCTGCAGATCTTTAGAAAGCACCTGGAAATCACCGCTGTACATCAAGTCATAGTTGTTAGAATGGCTTTGTGGATAATTTAAAGTGAAGTGTTAAATCATGAGCTGGTTGACATGTCATAAAAAATATGTACTGTGGATTATTTGTCACATAAAAAAAATAACAGCGGTTTCTTGCTTTTAACACGTGTGAATTTGGGACAGAAAGGGATGGGTTTGGCTTCAGGAACCCATAGACAGAATTATTTTTTTTTCTGCATTAGCATTTCTTTGAGGAAAACCATTCAAACTCTGCATACATCTACACACATGGGTGATTCACATATGTATTTTAAACCCTTACCTCTTTTTCTGAGCTGCTGGACTGCAGGAGGCATGTAGTTGCAGACTACATTACACCTTGCAGTCACAGAAAAGTGTGATTCAGGTGTTCTGCAGCACCAATAATAACCCACCATAAAATTACTCTGTGTTGCCTTCACTTCCACTCCAGTACTCGTGACCACTGACTGGTCTCACCAAGAAAATATTTATGAACGAGAAATTGAGAAGTCACCGTGCTTCTGTTACCCATCCTCCCTGCACCCTTCTCACACAGCTTCTCCCATCAGCTGAGGCAGGAGAGAAGGAAACAGGGAGTGGGACAGGCACACAGCTAGCAGTCATAAGGTTTTGGTTATGAGGCCTATAAGAACAGATATTTCTTATATGACCTGCGATATAACGGTAAAGCTTTGGGAGTGCTGACAAAAGGATTTAGCAGAACCACTGACTTACGTGTTTCCAGAAGACAAGGTATATGTGTTTATAAGTGTAGAAGAATTGAAAATAAACTCAGGTACTTTCATCTTTTAGAAATACTATTAGTATAATTGAAAGCATTTCTAAAATGAATCAAGGTCTTAAAAACTCTGTAAGTGGATATCATGGGTAGATTCATCTCCTCTGCCACAGACAGGAGATGGCTTCAGCTAGTCCCCTTGGACCTTATGTAGGGTATCTTTTTCTATTTTAGTGTAATTGTTCCCATCAGGTTTTTTAGGATTGTTATAGTTGGACTTTTTTTCTGTCTAATGACTTTTATGGGAGTCATTAATCAGACATTAACACCTACTTTGAAGATATTTACATACCACATTAATCCTAACTCACCTTTTCTTTGATGCATCTATACTGATGTCCTTGGGACCACTACTGGCAGGAACAGTGCCTAAGAGTTAGACACTGGAGACAAAATTATACTAAGGTATAAATCAGCACCATTTCAATTACATTGATGGGACAATATCAGTGCTCCAAACTGCAGTAATATCCATTTGGGTAATGCAGAAAATATTAAATAAATCTTGGGAAAGATTAAGAAAAAAATGCTTATTGCTCTCTTGTGTGTGCTAGAGCAGGTTTTAAATTAATTCATCAATTTTATGGAATAAATATTTGTCCACTAGAAGATAGAATTAGACTGCAAATGCATATTATATAATGTAAGCTCACAAATAGCTGTCACATAATACCTTTGACTGCATCTGTCAATTAGAGTTTTGCAATTCATTGACTGATTATGACTGCAAGTCAGCTGCCAGCAAGTCATCTAGACCCCAGGTTTATATACAAGTACACATGCATTTATTGTAGATATCCAGGACACCCTCATGGAGCTGGAATATGTTACACGGGATTCACTAATTCCTGCTGAAGCAGCAGTTAGAAAATGAGTGGGATATGCTTGGGAATCACAAAAGGAACTAGATGCTTATAATTATGCAAATTAATACTGGACCTGTGGATGTGTATTTAAGAAAATATGAAAGGAGATTTAGAGTTTAAGGACATTACATTACTCATCCATTATAGACTCTCTGTACAAGACTCCAGCCTTCTCAGTCATCTAAGGGATGACCTAGATGCAAAAAATTCCTCCTGTTTCAGACATCTCTGATTACCCTGTCTGACTCCTCATCAGTCATTCTTCACTGGCACAGGTTTTCTGCTGTCCTTCAACTGAATCTGCTGTTCCTTTGCAGATGGGTTGTAGAGCATTTCATAGAATCACAGAATTCCAGACAAGTTTGAGTTGGAAGGGACCTCAAAGTTCATCTAATTTCAACCCCCTTGCATGGGCAGGGACACCTTCCACCAGACAAGGTTGCCCAAAGTCCCATCCAGCCTGGCCTTGAACCCTGCCAGGGATCCAGGGGCAGCCACAGCTTCTCTGGGCAACCTGTGCTAGGGCCTCACTAGACAACTGGCCTTTGTCCTGCCACTCCCTGCCCTTGTGAATAGTGTGTCTCCAGCTTTCCTGCAACCCCTTCAGGTACTGGAATGCTGTTCTCAGGTCTCCCCAGAGCCTTCTCTTCTCCAGGATGAACAAGCTATCAGACTATCTTCATATGCTTGTGTATCAAATGAGATGATGCCTTGACAGGCATCCTTGTTTCATGTACTAATATTTTCTGCTCTTTTTGGGAACAATGACAGCATAAACAGTCTCCCAGGGAAAAAAAAAAAAAAAAACAAAAAAAACAAACCATAAAAAGGGATTCTGAAATCTTAGAAATTCAGACCAGTTAGATTGTCACTAGGAAGTCACTCTTGTAAAGTGTGCTTGCATCTTTCAGATGAGGATAGTCACCTGGCTGGACAATATTTTGTTTATCTGTTTTTCATGTGGTTCTTTCAAAGTGAAATCAATGGACTGACACAGAAAAGCTTTATGTTCCAGTTTTATAGCAGATGTTTACAGATCAACACACAAACAGTAGTAATAAAATTACCTTATCTTTATTCTTACAAGGTTAAATGTCCCCTGCTACCACACAACACACTTTCCTACCAGCATTCCTAAATTAGCACTTGTCAAGTACAGACATTATTGATATGGAAAGTGGCAGATGGGTTCAAAAACACATGAAGTCAGAACATTTCAAGTAAGAAATAGAAATGAGCAATTTATTAGAAGACATACTATATAGATATCTAAATCAAATAGTGACAGAAAGAGAAGACTCAGGAAATGTAAGCAAAGTTTAAAACCATGTTTCAGTTAGAAATCTGGCTTATCTGTATACTTACGATCAGTTGCCCCAGACAATCATTTTACAATCATAATTTCATATCTTACACAAATGCTGGTTTACTTTCTCTTTGCTTCGTAAGCAGCATCTCAGGACAATACTGGCAAATTGACACAAATGGTGGCATCACATTTAACTACATTTGTAGATCTCAGACTAAAGTCAAAGGAAATGTGCAAGAAAAATAGTTTGCTCGAGAGCATCAGCTTGATTTTATGTGAGAAACAGCACAGACTAGAGACAAAGTGATGCCAAAGGCACAAAGCAATGCAAATACACAAATTTCTGAGAAATAGGTTTACAGTTTGGTTAAGCATGGGAGTTTTCATAATAGAAGCTAGTAAAGCAAACTAAGACAGAAATGTAATTTAAAATTTATTATCTCCTTTGAACGTTGCAGCTCAAAACATGAAAGCTGTGTATCTCTGTGCCCACTCTGTTTGAATATGACATCCAGCTGGGCTAAGCTTTCTCTGAGTGAGCTGTCCTTATAATCCACTCAAATCAGTACAGTCATAAAACAAATGAGGATTATCAACATCTACTGCAAAATTATGCAGCTTCTGTGGCTTGTAGATTATCTTTTTATTTCAAATACAAATTCTGTTTGTTAAGCAGTAACAGCAGGAACCCCCATACTTGAAACTTAAGTATTTACGGTGTTGTGGTGTTGTGATGACCTAACACCGAGGAGCTTCTATCCAAATTCCTTCATTTGTGAGGGAAAAAAGATGCATTGTATGTGTTGATACAGAAAGAAGGAAGAGATATTACCAAAGCAACCATAGCACAAACAGAAGTCTCACACATCTCAGTAAAAGCACAAAGGCTATTTCCATCAGCTTTTGCTTATGCTGCCAAAGCAGAAGTAGGGTCGTACCCTTCTTCATTAGGGTTTTTGTTAACACTCTCCAGACCACATCGGCTGCAGTTATGCCGTCACTGGTGGCAATGCCAGATGAAAGCTCTTTAACTCTCTTGGAATTACAGTAGTGGTTCCCTCCTTAGTGGAGGAATCAGGAGTATCAGTATTTCCCAGACCAACAAGGAGACCTTCGGTCATCTGTGTTGTACTTTGTGAGGAGGATTTCTTCAACAGAGCATTACACACAACAGCTGTAGAGGCAATGCAGACTGATCATAGAGAATCATAGTATCAGAGAATCAGAGAAGCACAGAACCATCAAAACATGGAATCATAGAGTCATAGGAAGACTTGTGTTGGAAGGGATTTTTAAAGGCCATCTAGTCCAACCACCCTGCAATGAGCAGGGACATCTTCAACTAGATCTGGCTGCTCAGAGACCCATCCAGCCTGACTGTTTCAAGGGGTAGGGTATCTACCACCTCCATGGGAAACTTGTCTCACTATCTTCACAGTGAAGAATTCCTTCCTAATATCTCATATAAATCAAGCCTCTCTTAGTTTAAAACAAGCAACCCTTATCCTATTGCTATAGAGCCTACTAAAAAGCCTGCTCCCTTCTTTCTTATAAGACTCCTTTAAATATTGAAGGCTGCACTAAAGTCCCCCTGGAGCCTTCTCTTTTCCAGGCTGAACAACACCCAACTCTCTCAGTCTGTTTTCAGAAGTGCTCCATCCCTCTGATCACGTTTTTGTCCCAGTTTCTCATACCTAATAGCACTGATATGTGATTTTTTTGCCTGATGAGCCATTTCTCACATGAGCTTCTCACTTGTAACTCTTGAAGATTACTATATTTGAGAAGGAATTTGTACTTGGTTAACTAAAAAATATGCTTTCTGAAATATGAGCAGACTAAAATAGAGGTGTTTAATTCCAGTCATTACTTCAAAGACATAATTAAATACTTAACTGCCTTTGCAACCCCTTTGTGTACTGGAAGAACTTCAAACAGGACAATAGTCATGTTTAGCTTCAATAGTACTTCACTTGGACAGACTCCAGATAAACTTTTCTTTGGTTCATTTAATGAAGCTTCATGCTACTTTAAACTCATTCTCTCTCTCTAATTGTTGTATATATGGAAACATTGAAAAGATGAATGTCGGAAGGTTGAAAGAACATAGAATTTTTAAGATCTCTTTCCTGATTGGACGGTGTTGTACTTTACAGTTGATGAATATCCTAAGAAACATCATGTTAGCTCACAAAGCAGATGTGTGACAAAACAATTGCACTTGAAATTAAAATAATTTAAAAACTAAATACTTAAAAAAAGAAAGGTACCTGCCCAAATATAAATACTTTCATTTCCTTAACCATATGCTTTAGTGTGTTGGCTTAATCTGTCAAATTGAAGAGACTGGACAGATCTATTGAATTGTGGCTTTTCCTTCATTTTCACTGGTTGATAGAGCATGCACTAAAATGAGCATGATATTCTGATATTCCTGGCAGCTAAATTTTACTCTCAGCAGTTCAACAAATGGTGTCTGTCATCTAGCCTTTTACCTGTTTAGGTCTATAATACATTCCATTAAAAGACATATTTATATAATTATGCTTAGGAAAACAATACCAGATTTCTACCACTTTTCTGGTATTGTTCTTTCCCTTGTTTGCATTATACAAAGGCAACCAAGCATACTCACAGACATTTATATTTACTCTGCATTGCAGACACTACATTTCCATTTTTATACGACCATTTCTATTTTTTGGAAATGCCCATTGACCAGCTACTCTCCTTAGTATTTTCTGTCTCTGATAACTGGGTATCAGTTGTTGGCAAGACATACAGTACATCCCCAATCTGTTTGTTTGGGTATTTTCTCAAAAGGAATGAGAAAGTAATGAGGTGTGTCATCACAAATGTGAATTGTATTTCAGAGTTACACAGCTTTCTGTGTCAAGACCTGATCTTCCCCTCGCTCACTGATTTTCCAGCCTGTTTTTTGTGTCCAATTTGGTGATAACAGAACAATGGAGCAGCAGTAAGCTTTGGATTGACCTCACTTTTAGGAGGTTTTGTAACCTGCTTACAGCAGGGAAAGACATTAATCCAGTAAAAATAAAACAGCACACTTCTCATTTCATACCTCTTGCTTGTCAAGCAGTAACTCCTGCTTCCCAGTGCTATGAAAAGAAAGGCATTTTAATGAATAGGTATTCTGTTATAAAGAGAAATTTTTATGCAGAGAAGCAACAGCATCAATTCCTTCTGTTTTTTTTTTGTTTGTTTGTTTTAATTATCTTTTGTTTCAATTCATTAGAAATATCAATATAGCTTTTGATAGAGACAACTGGATCTGTAGTCATGGTGCACAGCTCTCCCACTCTACATACTTGGGCAGCCACAGCTTTTTATTCATCCTGAAGGCATGTTTTATAAATTAGCACATTTACTCTCCGCTATGCTTATGATCATGCTTTCCACAGTTGTTACAAAGAAACCGAATCTGAGATTGAGTCTGATCTGGGGGAAAAGCAGAAAAAATTGGTTATACAGACAGGTGGTGCCCATCTGAAGCTACTAGCACAACCATCAGCTTTGAAATTACACGGCTGCATCCATGACCGAGCAGACTGGGCTTAACATATCTAAGTCTACTTCATTTTGGAGCAGAATTTAACCAGCCTATTTTGTGACAGTGTAGTGGCTATAAAATATAAGATGGAAAGGTCAGAGATAAAGGTATGTTTCCTCAGATAAACCAACCTGGCTTGGTGAGAACTGATGCCCAACAGCAAATCTGACAACCACACCAAGCTAGGGGCAACCTGTCCAAAACAGAGGGCTGGGAGATGGCACCAGTCAAAAGGAAAAGCATCCCTGAAGTTAGTGACCAGCCAAACTGAACTGTACAGAAAAGGGTTGCAGGGGACTGTGCTGTAAGGAGAATCAGAATGAGAATGAGGAAGAGAGTGTTCTTCAGAATGTGCCTGAGGAAACTTCCATCTTAATTCTTGAATACTGTTATTTGGACAAAAGACAGCAGAACTCCATAGTAAAGGGCTATGTCCCAGTGAGGGTTGTCCTCACTATAGCAGATACATTAAGAGCAGTATAATCGAGCTAAAACCCTACTTGAGCACTAAGTGCAGTGAAGATGAATTCTATATTGTAAGCATCTCATAGATCCAAACCTGAACTGTTAAGAGATGATCCACGCTGTTAAGGATGATCTAACCTGTCTGTGCAAAGGGAAATTTGTAAAATTCCCTACATGTAACAGAAAATCTGTTCTTTTTATAGTTTGCTTACTGTCTTCTCCTCCCCATTATTTGAGAAATCTCAGTTGCTGCTATTGCATGTAACTGCAAATTAATTTCTAGAGTAATTGTTTTATATTAATCTGGTTAATATATAAGAAGCAAGACAGGACTCTGGATATAAAACAAGTTTCTATCAAGTGCCCATTGAGTTTAATTCCATGCAGAACTGTACATTGCACTCTCCTTAACCACCACGTGTTGTATGGGAGGTTATTCTTATTGCTTCTAATTTAGCATCTGTTTCTGCAATACAGCAGTCCCTTCCACCCATGCAGAGTTTCATTTAAGTTGCTAGGACTGTGTTAGTGTAAAAGGTCTGTGATAACAGACTGCAGTACAAAATGGAGACATTATTATATACCATATTAGTTTATGCAATATAGAAGAATAGAGAAGATTTGAAGAATGTCTCTGTTGGAAATGAAAGATGAAAAAGGCACCACAGAGATTTTTTCTTTTTTTAAAAAATTGGATAGCAGACATTTGGCACATGAAACAGTCTTATAACAAAGCTTCTATAAAACATTTTAGACCTCTGAAGCTAAAAACTATGTTCTTTTTAATGCTGTTAAGGAGAAGCAAAATTCAAAGGCTAACAATTTGTAATTGCTTGAAAAGAAGGCTGCCTAAAGTGAAGGTTATTTTGGACCATTTATTGTGTGTACTGCATTTTCTAGCTAAATTATAGAAAATTATATGCCATGATTCTCTTGCTGCCTTTAACTAGCTTCATATGAATCTCAAAGTTCATCTCTGTTATTTTGCTGCATTGTACCAATAGCATGAAGTTTACAAAAATGTTGTTCCCAAACATCACAGATACCTGATAATTAACTTTCTGCAGAGGCTAATAACCATGCTATCCTCCTTGGTGCAAAGCTCTTCAGAGGAACAACCTTCTGAATTTTCTTTGTCTCTGCTACTTACAATACTGAATAAAGTTTATGTTATTTGAGATCAGTCTTGGGGAAGCACAGATGAATTCATTATAACCAGCACCATATAACTAATAAGCAATGGAATGAGCATTTTAGTAATTCATACTAAAAAATAATCTGGGAAGTAGGTCACGTTCTCCTGATTTAAAGCGCTCAAATCATTGCTCGGTTCCTGGGCGGTGCAGAGAAAGCAAAGGAAAAGTGGAGATTGTGTCAAATATTTTTTCACTTTTTAATAAAATCACATATATCATGCTTTAAAAATCAACTTTGATTAACCTACACTTTATTGTTAGTGATTTTTAAAGGAATATGGGATCCTTTATATTTAGAAACAGCTGAAGACAAACAGAATACTTAGAAACTATCTTCACTGTGAGGAAGAACATGAAATACCAATTGTTTTGGCCTTCTTCCTCTGGACCCAAAATTTTATTTTATGGTCGGTATTTATATTCAACTTTTTAAAATGAAAATGTGAAAAAGGAAATAGAAATGTTCTCTCATATTATTTAATAAATAAGCAGAGTACAGCAATATAACATGTCAGCTACTATAAAGAAAAGTTAAGTAATCACACTTAGAGTCACTTAGAGTAGTGAAAAAGTTTGCAATCACATTTTCTGCCTGCATGGCCAACTGAAGCACTGTGCCAGAGTGTTGAGAGTTAGCTAAGATATTAGAGCATAAAATGGTGGAGAAAATAAAAAAAAAAAAAAGAGAGACAAATTCAGTGAAGATAATCTCATTGGTGAGTATTGAATGCACTAGGTACAAATGCAACTTCTGGTTCAGGAGGCTGCTAAATTGCCAGGAGCAGGAAACGAGCATAGATTAGCATTGGGAAGATAACTATGTACTTACAGCCAGTAATAGCAAGCATCAGAGGTAGCATACTTATGCCCATGTAATTTTGGTCTGATCCTCTGCATTAGTGCTTACAGTTTTAGATATTTGCTTTCCTTCCTTTCTTCTGGAAGCATAGCCTGAGTTCTTAGAACTTGGAACAACTTTCTGCTTATTGGTATGCGAACAGGCACTCCGAATATGGGAACTTTAGAGTCAAAGTAAGATATTTTCTTGCTCATTGCTTGCCAACAGCCATAATGCTTTTCCAACTCAAGTTGAGCAATTTTATTTCTGTTCTAGTGCCTGTGTGCTGGAAACAAACACAAAGCATGGTGTGCCTTTCTGTGTCCTTGGAATCCTTTGTTTCTGTGTGTTAAGAGAAAATTATAGGAGACAAGAGAACCTGTATTCCTGTATCTGATGTACACATGTGGCACAGGCTAGTAACCCATGCTGGATATTGGATGAACATACATATATATATATACACATACAGAGATGCTGAAAGACAGTTCTTAGTGGGAGTTAATAGGGCTATGCTCAGGCCTTGTTTTAGTCTCATCTTAAAGTTTATCAATTAATGCTGTGAAATGTTCTTCAGCCCCAAGGTTTCTATCACATCTCTTGTCAAACTGATCTGCTTTTCCTAGGTTGCTCAATATTTGTAAGGATACTTTGAGACTTAGGGAGAAAGATGGAAGGAGACTGAAGTGTCTTTAGCTGATTCATGTCTCCCAGCCTTTTATCACTGTCTCATTTAATAGAGAGAGTTTATCCGAGAGCCTTTTCCAGTATTGTGGCAAGGTTAGAATGAGGACAGCAGTCAGCCAGAATAGTCCAAAGCTGAGAAGACAGAAGTGGTCCTAGAGGCTTGAGGAAAATCACTGAAGGACACAGTTGACACATCTCAATCCTTGGCTGAAGATCTTTTCATCAGTGTTCGCAGCTTGGATGTCAGGTTGACAGCTTCTACACCAGGAAACAATGGAAGTTAATGCATTGGCTTTTTATATACTACTGTTTGGCCACAACTCTTTTGTCTATTTCCATTCAATTTACCCCTAATTTTAATAAGCTTTAATTATTTCAACTCATAATACACTGTGTACAGCTAAGTCTCAAAACCATTCAGAAACTTTCAGTCTTCTGCAGCACATTTGACACAGTTTCAGTACCACCTCAGCAGCCTGAAATCTCCAATCTGCTTCTTGCCCCATCTCCTACTCTTGCAGGGTAGAGATCAGGGTCAATGTATTGACTTGTAAGCCAATGCTACCATCTGCTGTGCTCTGAATGCTCTTGAACTCTGTATTCTTACCTCAGGCTCTGCCTTTATTCCTGAGTCATATAATATAATCACTCTCTTTTTTTGTTGGTTATCATTGCAACTGTCATATAGTTTCTATTCATTTTCATGTCACTGCTCCAATCACATTTAGTACTAAAAATACAGGGACTATAAAAAAATAAAACACCTATTTTTGTGTATACTATAGATCTTCTCACACAACTCTTGCTTAGCCTTCCAGAAGGGTTGATTGTATCTTTCTAATAAAATCCTTCATTCTTCTTAGTTTGTGAATAGTCACAGATTTCCTAAAGTTGCTTTACTAAAACATTTATTTCAGATTGGTCTATTACATTTATTTCTATGATTCATCTAACACTGACCATCAGTATTATTGGATAAAAACTGAAGTGTTCAGTTCCTGGAGAAGAGAAGGCTCCAGGGAGATCTTATAGTGCCCTTCCATTACCTAAAAGGGTCTACAAGAAAGTTGGGGAGGGACTTTTTAGAAAGGCGTCAAGTGATAGGATGAAGGGGAATGGTTTTAAATTGGAAAGGGTAGATTTAGATTAGAGGTAAGGAAGAAATCCTTCACTCCGAGGGTGGTGAGGCACTGGAACAGATTGCCCAGGAAAGTCATGGAAGCCCACCTTCCTGGAGGTGTTCAAGACCAGGTTGGATGGGGATTGGGGAACATGGTATAGTGGAGGGTGTCCCTGCCCATGCAAGGGGGTGTTGGATCTTGATGATTTTTAAAATCCCTTCCAGTCCTAATCATTCTATAATTCTATGAATTAGACCTAATGACACACTCTGAAACAATAATCTTAATTTTATAATAGCAAAAATTAAAATTAATACTACTATAACTCATCTTGAGTCATTGGAAGACTCTTCTACGATGTGCTACATAAAGCAACATGTCAAGGTTGATAATGCACAGGTGTTTGAGTCCCTGCAGCTTCAGTGCATTTGTCTTTTAAAAACATAGATATGAGATTAAAAAATATGAAACTGACTGAGATATGCATTTTTCCTATAAATAGAAAAAAAATCCTCTAAAGAATTATATCCCTAGAAACTGTATTAAACCATCAAAAATATTTGCACATATAAATGACACTGGGATGAGGAGATGTAATATACATGAGGATCAAGAATTATCCTGGTTTGATACTACTATTTTTAACAAACAAATACAAATCCAAAAGTTATTGCATAATTTTTTAACATTTTCCTATACCTTATTTTATTGTCAGATAAATTTTCAATCATAACAGCTACAGTCATTTCTTTGTCAGTCTAAATATCACTTACAGGTATGACATGCCAGTGTCTCATCTGAGATTCATATACCAATCAAAGCCAGAAAACGGAATGATTTTCTGAGAGAACTGCAAACAATATTTCCATCAGTATAGGACTTCTTGGATGTTTTCTGGCATAAAGTGTGAAGAATCAATAGGCAGGTTATTTCTATTCCAGATAAAGGAATTATTTTGTTCAAGTTGTCTCATTTTATGAATTAGACATGTAAAATATCCATCAATACTTCAATTTCACCAGGAAATATCTGGGATTCCTTCACAAAAAAAATATATATTATTTTAAAAAGGGTTGCATAGATTGCAATACCGTATTTTGGAGACAGATTATTTTGATGACATATATTTTAAAAAATGGTGATGAGATGGACAAGCATGGAAGATTTTAGAAGCTTGAAATATATGCAAGATATTTGTACTGTAGTCATTGCTGTAGACAGGAAACCATAATATAATATGGGTTGGAAGGGACCTCTGCAAAATCAATTGATCCAAACCTCCTGAACACAATTTGATCAAGTTCCTCAGGGCCAAGCACGGTCATATCAGTCAACTTCGAGACATAGGGTAGAAACTTTGAAAAGGAAGAGCCTGATACCTGAAGGAAGAGTAGAAAATGAAGAAAGTGGACACAAATTCCTCGGTAAGAACATACGCACTTCACAATTCCTGGTCATGTTAACTAGGAGGAGGAACTGGCATAGCAGAGGGAATGATCCCAGGCACAGGAATCCCTTCCTATGACCCCACTCTTGTACCAGTAGGAACTGGAACGGAAATAGCTGGTGGCAGAAGAAGAGAAAACAAAAAGAAAGAAACCAGGAAATAACAGGGAAATTAGTCTCTTGTCATTGAATCATAGAATCATTTAGGTAAGATCAAGTCCAACCATTACCCTAGCACTGCCAAGTCCATGACCAAAACATGTCCCTGAGCACCACAGCTACACATCTTTTAAATATCTCCTGTGATGGTGACTCCACCACTTCCCTGGGCAACCTATTCCAAAGATTGTTGTCCTTTCAGTGAAGATTTTTTTTCCATATTTCCAATCTAAACCTCCCTTCCATGACTCAAGGCTATTTCATCTTGTTCTATTGTTTGCTACTTGGGCAAAGGGACCCACAACCACCTCGCTGCATCCTCCTTTCAGATAGCTGTGAGAGAGATAAGGTCTCCCCTCACCCTCCTTTTTCCCAGGTTAAACAACCCCACTTCCCTGAGCCACTCATAAGACTTGTGCTCTAGACCCTTCACCACCTTTGTTGCCCTTCCTTGAACACACTCCAGCACCTCAATGTCCTTTTTGGAGTGAGGGGCCCAAAAATCAACACAGCACTCAAAGTCTGTTCAGTTTTGTGAGACTTCTCCAAGCTACTTATATTTTGTCTACCTCTTCATGCGGGAGGACTAGTCTACAAAGACTCCCACCATGATATCTGCCTTATCAGCCTTCTCCCTGATACTTATCCATAACATGCAACCATAAATTATCATCTTTAAGCTCTAGGAAACAAAACCACTTCTTAACATACAGGACTACCGCTCTTCTGAAGAGTACTTCATCACAGCACTCCAGTTGTGAGTCATCCCACAATGTTTCAATGAAAAATTTATCATAGTTTTCCCATTCCTCGATGGCTTCCAGCTCCTCTTGGACTTTGTCCATGCTGTGTGCATCGGTACAGATGTCCTTCAGTTGGGTAATCAATCCCACCACCTTTTTGTGGTGGGAGAAGCTTCCTAAATGATTTCCTATGTGACTATTCTCAGGTGCTTCCATTTTTTTTTAACTCATCAACAACCCTTTCATCTTTGTTGCTGCATGGCTTGCCATTTCCTACGTCCACAGAGAGCAGATCAAAGGGCCTTGCTCGCACACCGTCCCTAAAATATTGTTGTGCTGGTTTTATCCCATTCCTCCTTCAAATCTAGTTTAAAGCTCTTTTCAACAAGCCCTGCTAACTCCTGTGCAAAGATCCCTTTTCCCCTCTTTTTTTTTGAGATGGGTGCACCCTGTCACCCAATGTTGTGTAAACCAACCTATGATCAAAACCCCCAAAATTCTGCCCTTGATAGCAAGCTCAGAACTAGACACTGAAGCTAGATCTTCCTACTCAGAACAGTTGAAGTTATGATGTTTTATGTTATGGATGTATCAGATTGAGTGACACTCTGTGTGCAGTTACGAATGGATAGAAACACTGGTAATTTCATAGAATCATAGAGTGGTTTGGGTTGGAAAAGATCTTCAAGATCATCGAGTCTAACCACCTATACAGCCCCATTAGGTCCAAAACTAGACTATGTCGCCAAGTAAGGTTATTGATTTCTAGAGGTTACTGATGAAAACCTATCACATTTGAAAGCTTTTACCAATACCTCTGCAACTCTTTTAACTCCCTGTAGCAGTTTTGCTGCAAATGAAATAATTCTGAGCTGCTGTGGTAGAAGATTTAGGCGAGTGAAGAGCTGAAAGCCTGAATCCCATGAGAGTGAAAAGAAATTCAAAGACCCAGAATTTGCCCCTTTGTTCAAAAAGTACTTTTGAGCCTAAGTAAATTCAGATGTCATAAAGGGAGAAATATTATGGTTTATCTGCAGATCAGAAGGGAGACTTACTGCTTCTGAACCCCAGCTACTACTGAGAGGTAGTGGAGAGAACATGGCTTTGGGTCCGTGTTTATTTTTGACTGAGTTCTTTCTCCAGGTAAATTTATCAAGGAATTTAGATAATAATGGGAGGGTACTTAAAAAAAAAATTCTCCTTTTGTTTAATGTCAATCAATTTAATTAATGAATAAAACTTTTTTTTTTAAAAAGTATGAATTCACTGTGCAAGGACAATTCAAAATAAGTGTTTTAGTATATGCACTGTTTCTGATAACTGGCATGAAGCAACACAAATAAACTTGCTACTTTGATATATATCATGTTTAATTTACAAGTCACTTGCCGACTTAGTAGGGGAAGAAAGTAAAACATGAAACTAGGGTGTGTGACTCAGCTGATTCTGATCTGAGCGTAGCTTATTTGCATCAGAGAGCAATTCTCACTTGGAATACACTCAAAATGAAACCGCTGAATCCTTTCATCCAATCCAGAAGAAACTCAATTACAACAAGTGACATTATACAGCATAATAAAAGTAGTGTCAGCTCCAAATCCATGAAGGCTTGTTGACACAGGGTATGAGTCAAACTGATGGGTCCATATGGTGAGAAGGAGTGTGTGAACAAGCCTCCTTGTCTTACATCAGGAGAAGTTTGTGGCAGTATTCTTGCCTGCAAATACATCTCATACCCTTTAAATTCATCCATGCAGTGCCATGAAGACATGATGAATGGTGGCAAGCAAAACAAGGGGTTCTATGAAGTGTGATCCTCAACATAGCTCTGCGACATGTAGGTACAGTCCATGCTTGCTAACACTGATCAGGATATGTTTGTACTGCCACAAGGACCACTAACAAAATTTGTCAAAACAACATGAATCATTACACAGGAATTAAATTTCCCACAATGGAAATTTAAACCAATTTTATTCAGTGATGAAATAAATTGAGAAATACAGAATTTTAGATTGCCACTGGTTTTAAAGCAACCAAGCTGAGAACGCGACAAATCCACAGAAGGCTAGATAGCAGCTACTCACAACGCAAATCACAGTCTTTCTATTGACTTCAGTTGGATTGGAATAAGCTCCAGAGAAGTGGCAGGTCATCTAAAATACGTTCTTTTCCTCCAGCCAAGGAAATGCTGATGTACAAAGTTATGGGTAGGAATATTTCCTTCTCTGCTACTCACTTGGTTGCACAGAGGTCCATTACAATTGGAGAAGATTATTAAGTAAACAATGAAGATCTTACACTATAGCAAGATTAGATGGAATCATTTTGTTGACAGATTGGGAAAGACTTGAATTATTTCCTCTGAAAGAGTGAGGCTAAGGTTTTGGTAGGAGAGGTAGAAAAGAAAAATAAAATTACAAGGAAGGAAAAGAACAATTTATAAATAGAAGAAATCAACATCAATTAGCTATAGATAATAAGAGCTAGAAATTAGAATTTTTTTTCCCAATGATGGAAACACTAAAGTTCTGGAGCTGTCATCCAGAGAAGAACAATGAGAAAAATTAGGTAATTTAAGTATGGAGCACTACAGGAAACTGTTGCCCATGAAAAAGTTGGTTGAATATGAAAACCCAGAAGGTGCTTTCATGTGTATTTACAGTAGTTAAAAATGGTTAAGGACAGAGAGTTTAATATAAATCTATTACAGTCCTAGGTGATGTACGATTAGAACACTCCCAGGCATGATTTTGGCCTGAACTCAGCAGCACATCCCTGTGCAGGAGCATGGTTTGAGAAATAACAGCCAATTGTTCTTGGTGGGCACCATGGATGAGACCATCTTGCCAAGGGGAGGGACTTGCCATTTGGTCATGACTAAATAAAATAATTTAGTCATGACCAAATTTCACAGTCCCATTTGTCAGTAGTGCCAGGAAATGGCTTCAGAATGTTTTAGAAGTAAAAATATATCCTTTCAGTTTTGCATTCCTAGTAATTTTACTAGGCACCATGCTTAAAATGTGTATTTTCAAATGAGGGACTAGACTTTGGATGCTGGATAGAGCCAGCAATGCAATGCTAATGCAAAGAGATTTCCAACTCAACAGTAGCAGTGGCAAGAGCTATTTTCATTTTATGGTGCTAAGCTAGCCTGCAAGGTAATATGTTCATAGTTATTTATAAAAGTGACTTTTTTTTTTCTTATTTTCTTATAAAATCTCTAGTTTCAATCATTGCCTTCCTCTCAGGGATCTTGCCAGAGAGACCAGGTCAGGTATTCTGTTCTCAACACTCTGACTCCTAGATGCAGGTTATCTATAGTAAGTTCTAAGTATTTTGGTACTCTACCAGGCTGCACTTAGATTGGTAAAAATTTTATTCAGGACAACTCTTGTTAGTCCCTAAATTTACACACACAGACTCTCCAGATGGCCTTCAATGCACATAATAATAGACTGAGGAATTTACTGCAGTGTAATTCTAATTAGCCATTTAACAAGTATGGTGTCTACCTTTTATGGACAAATAAATCTTTTCATGTAATTAGTTTTGAGTTGGGTTTTTGTTTTGTTTTGTTTATTTTTGAGTTTTTTCCTTTACTGAGCAAAACATTCAGCTGATGCAATTTCATCCTGGACTATAAAGAATATGTTCATAGATAATACCATTTATGCATAGCGTGCAGTACTCTCTATTTAACTCAGGTTCAAACTATTCTTGCTTGTAGATTAGAAACATTTTAAATGGTTTTCTCAAGTATCAGATGACTACAAAAGGAATCAAGTTCAATTGAATGCAAATAAAATATGGAGCATAAGTTACTTGGTACTTAGTCAAACTTCCATGTATCAAATGGCGATATCTTTATAGGCTTATGATTTGGCAAATAGTTTAGCAATATTTTAGTTTTTAATAAAATGTTGGCTTGAAAATTTGTGGAGTTAAAGTTGACATATTGCATCAAGAGAATGAGAAGAAACAAAATTTAGTTTCTTTGGTTGCAGTCCTTAGATTTTTTCTGTTAAAAAATACAAAACTAAGCTATAGGGTACCTTCAAAGTTATTACAGATAGCTGAAGGACTAATTGCTTCCTTATCATAGAATCATACAATTGTCTTATTGGGAAGGGACCCTTTAGGTCTCCAAGTCCAACTATCACCCTAACCTGCCATCCACTACTAAACCATATCCCTCAGCACCACATCTAGCTGTCTTTTAAATACCTCCACAGATGGAGACTCCACCACCTCCCTGGTTCCAATGCCTGACAACCCTCCCTGGGAAGCCGTCCCTAATATCCAATCTAAACCTCCCATAGCGTAACTTGATGCTATTTCCTCTTGTCCTACCACTTGTCACTGGGGAGAAAAGGGTCAGATCCTGCATCTCCACAACTTCCTTTCAGATAGTTGTAGACATCAATTAGGTCTCCCCTCAACCTCCTCCTCTCCAGTCTAAACAACTCCAGTTCCCCCAACCACTCCTCATAACATTTATTCTCCAGTCCTCTCACCATCCTCATCACCCTTCTGTGGACCCACTACAGCACCTCAATGTCTTTTCTGTAGTGAGGTGCCCAAAACTGAACACAGAACTGCAGGTGTGATCTCACCATAGCTATATACAGGGGGACAATGACTCTCCTAGTCTTACTCAACAGACTATTCTTAATACAAACCAGGATGCTGTTGGCCTTCTTAGCCACCCAGGCACACCAGTGGCTCATTCAGCTGGCTGTCAATCAACACACTCAGATTTTCAATATTATCTCTACAGATCCATATTTTAAATAAATCAGGTCTGATTCCTGAATCAGAACAAGGAGAAAAGCTGGCTAATGCAGTGAGCAGAAGTGAAATCAAAAATACAGCCCCCAAGTAGGTGATTTTACAACAAAAGTGGAGGTTGATCTTTGGTCTTTTAATGTTCTGCAATGTACCAGAGTTGCTGCTGGGATGTAACTGAGCTACAGAAAGGACATTTTCCAAACTCAGCTGCATTTATACATCTTTGCAATTCCTCCTTCTTTGCACAGACTTACTGTTCTTTCCATGAAACCATTTAGCAATCCTTTCAAAAGTGTCACTAAACTGCATACCTGAAACACCCATATCTGGGAAGGGTTGTCATACAAGCGGCAATCCTGCCTTACCACCCATCCTGAAACAGCATGTCAAATATTCTCTATAACTGTCTTCTCACCTTTACAAAAATCTTCTCTCTTAGATGGGCAAGGGCACTAGAACAGACAGACTGTTCCAGTGTTCCATCAGCCTCGCAGTGAAAATTTTTTAACTTACATTCACATGGAACTTCCTATGCTCCAGCTTGGACCCATTGCCCTTGTCCTATCACTGGCCATCACTCAGAAGAGCCTGGATCCATCCTCCTGACATTCACCCTTAACATATTATAGACATTAATGAGGTCACCCCTCAGTCTCCTCCAAGCTAGAGAGACTGAGTATGTCTCCATCTTCAAAATATTCCTTATATGCACAGCATGGTCAGTTCTCCTTGAGAAGTTAGTCTTTTTCTACCCTGCAGTTTCTGCTCTCCATTTTTAGCTCTTGATGCTTCATTTCTGGAGGGATTTTAAGTAGCCTTATTTTGTAATGGGTTTTTCTGGGGGTATGTTACACTAATTGGAGTCAGCTTTGCTCTTTTCTCATCCTGATGTTCTTTTTGTAACGATCAACTTGTGACACCATCCTTACCCTAGTGCTTCCAGCAATGCATGCTGTCACCACTCATTTTTTAGTATCTTGCCAGACATTGTAGTCAGTGCCTACAGGAAATGGGATATTCTTTAAAAACACTGTTCATGTTACAGCCGTATCACCTTGCTTCCAGGCTGAGACAGCAAGTCCAATAATTTCATTAGGGCGGGATCTTAAGTTGCTACTTCATACAAAGAAGACCAAAGAAATCTGAGTACAAACCACAGTTATCATAGAAATTATTTTGCTGGTCTTACAGAAGGTGAATAAGAAGCACTATATTTAACAGCTCTGGAGAATGTCTCATGTTCATTCATATCCGAGGTGAAATCCTCAATAGAAAAATTAATGAGATTCTTGTGCAGGAACGTAAATCCAGGTTTCCTCATGGTTGATGAGAAGAATTATTTAAATCCTAGAAATTATATGTATGCTTCAAACTGCAGTTTTTGGCAATGTCAAGTGAGAGTTGATATGACTACAAGGATTAGGATCATACTAGCTGTTTGGTGCACAACTCCCATCCAAGCAGTGGTTTTAGCTCTATTCTTGCTGCACTGGTGTTATTGCTTTCTTAACAATGAATTTGGGCTTCTTTGCAGTAGTTGTCATTCTTTCTGTTTCATTGCTCCCTTTGTTGCTCCATATATCCAAAATGGAGGACAGAAGAGAACTGGTAAGTTGATTACAGATCACTTTTCATGGAAGGAATTCTACTAGATTTGATTAACTCAGATAAATAAGCTGTGTATGAGAGGACCCCAAATGCTAGCAGAGTAGCATGGAGAATCATGAAGATCATTGTAAGATTAAACCAGAGTCTTAATTTATAATCATAGACTTATTTATATCTTAATTTATATCTTAATTTATAATCACAAACTGTTTTGAGTTGGAAGGGACCTTAATGATCATCTTGTTCCAGCCCCCTGCAATGGGCAGGGACATCCTCCACTAACCCAGGTTGCCCAAAGCCCCATCCAACCTGGCCTTGAACCCTGCCAGGGATCCAAGAGCAGCTCCAGCTTCTCTGGGCAACCTGTGCCAGGGCCTCACCATGCTCATAGCAAAGAATATTTTCCTAATATCTCATCTAGATCTACCTTCTTTTGGTTTAAATCCATTCCCACTCATCCTATCACTCTCTGCATTTGTAAACAGTCCCTCTCTAGCTTTCCTATAGCCCCTTCAGACACTGGAAGGCTACTCTAAGGTCTCCCCAGAGCCTTCTCTTTTCCAGGATGAACAAGCCCAACTCTCTCAGACTTCATAACAGAGGTTCTCCAGCCCCATGAGCATCTCTGTGGCCTCCTCTGGTACATAACATCTGTCACTCATCCATTACTCATCAGCACTGTAAACACATCATAGAATGCCACCTAATTTGTTACACAAAATGTGCACTTTGTGAAGTCATGTTGACTGTTACAAATCACCTCATTTCCATGCCTGAGCTCAGTTTCAAGGAAGACCTGCTCCATGATCTTGACAGTCACAGAGGTGACACTGACCAGGGTGTAGCACCCTGGATCTTCTGTTTTTCCCTCATGAAAAATATAAACGTATAAAAATATATTTCCTCTTTTCCAGTCAATGAGAACTTCACCTGACTGCCACGAATTCTTAGCATTGCAGTCAGTAGGAACTTCTCTGAACAGCCACAACCTTTCAGTATTGTCCACTTTCATATACAGAATATATTTTGTATATATATAAAATATAAATTCCTTGGTTCCTATGACTTCAAATGGACTGAAGTCCTCCAGGTGTAACTGAGTCAGACACCGGTTCTCATCTTGCTGTCTTCCATGTCCTGCCTGACCACTGACTTGAGAGTAGAAGAGGCCCATGTCATAGAATCATTGAATGAGTTGTGTTGGAAGGGACCTTTAAAGGTCATCCAGTCCAACACCCTGCAGTAATTAGGGACATCTTCACCAGATCAGGTTGCTCAGAGTCCCATCAATCCTGACCTTGAGTATCTCAAGGGATGGGGTACCCCTCTGGGCAACCTGTTCCACTGATCTACCACTCTCATCATGAAGAATTTTTTCCTAATATCCGACCTAATTCTTCCCTTTTCTAGTTTCAAGCATTATCCTTCATTAGGCTTCTTGAGGTGATATTGTTCTACTTCCACAAATCTGAAATTATCATGATATCCTATGCTCAAATGGGGATTTCCAAGCTAGATATTCATGTGTGTCTCAATCCTTCCAAAAGTTTAATTGGAGATTGTGCCATATAAAACCAAACAGTTACATGACTGATTCCTTCCAAAACAGTTGCTGTTACCACTTTTGCTGAGGCGGGTAGCCAGAGACAATATTTACCTTGCCTGATGTACAAAAAGCCAGACATGAGCCAAAAATGTTCACTTGCAGCCCAGAAGACCAATCACATCCTTGCCTCATAAAAAGAAGTATGGTCAGCAGATTGAGAGAGGTTATTCTGCCCCTCTAGTCTGCTCTGGTGAGACCCCACCTGCAGTACTGTGTCCAGCTCTGGAGCCCTCAACACAACAAGGACATGGACCCTTTGGACTCAGTCCAGAGGAAGGCCACAAATATGATCATAGGGCTGGAGCACCTTCTTTATGAAGACAGGCTCAGAGAGTTAAACTTGTTCAGCCTGGAGAAGAGAAGGCTCAGGAGACACCTTATAGTGGCCTTCCAGTACCTGAAAGGTGACTGTGAGAAAGCTGGGGAAGAACTGTTCATAAGGACCTGTGGCAATAGTGGCAATGGTTTTAAATTAGAAAAGGGTAGGTTTATCTTAGACATTAAGTTCTTTGCTATGAGGTTGCAGGGGCACTGGAACAGGTTGCCTGGGGAGGTGTTGGAGGCCCAATTCCTGGAAACATTCAAGGTCATGTTTGATGATGATCTGAGCAACCCGACCCAGTAAAGATACCCCTGTTTACTGCAGGGGAGTTGTACTAGATGACCTTTAAAAGTCCCTTCCAACCCAATGCATTCTATGATTCTGTGTAATAGCTTAATGTTTAGAGAAATTAACCTGGACAGAGGTAGCTCATGGACTCTGGGCTTGGACTTCTGGGCTCTCCAGAGTCCAAGGGAGACTGGACTTCTGCCTCACAAGAAAACACTCTAAACTCAAGTTAGATTTCAAAGAAATGTCAAGAGGATTCCAACATACCTCCTTCATCCAGTCCAGTGTGCACCCTGGGAAGCAGTTTATACTGGAATGGGGCGAGTACATTGAACCCTCAGTGAAATTGGTGCCTCAGCGCCATACAAAGAGATACTGGCTTGATTTATGGCTCTACTGAAGTTGTAGTTTGTGTGAAATAGTCATTATATAAAAGATGAAAGTAGGAACTAGCTTTTTAGTGAATGATTCTTCATATAGGTCTTTCCTTTTTCTACTTCCAGTCACATAAAATGAGACAAGAGCAAAAATAGCTTAGACAGAATTGCAGAAATTAAAGATATTTCTGAATTTTAGGAGGTTGGAGTCCTACTGTTCAGTACCCTAGGCAGCTATTAATTATTTCATGCCTTAGAGGCCAGAGTCATGAACTGACACTTCACTGTACCTTACAACAAAACACAAACCAATAGGACTGTCTTTTATGAGACAGGAGAGAAAATTATGCCTGTCACAAAGTTCACAAAAACTCAAGTCTTTTGATAAAATGAGATAGAGATTTACTGCTTTACATCTTTTTCAATGGAAATACTTCAGTCTAGATTCCTTTTGCCCTAAAAAAAATTTAAAATTAAAAGGTAAATGTGCTTCTGCTAAATGTTTTATTTAACATCTCAGAACAAATTGCTGAATACAGAAACTATTCAGGTTCATCAAATGCTTTGCATTGTCCATCACTCTATCTAGATGTAGGTGTTTCAGAACATAGAACAAAATTATCATTTTATTCTTTATGAACCATTAGAAGTTTGGTCTACACACTCTGAATTAAGTTATGAGTAGGAACTTCTAATTACCCTTCAATTTAAAACAGATGAGTGTAATTAAAATTGGTTGATAAAAGACATCTAAATCAAACCCACAGTACTTTTGCAGCTGGTTCTAATGAATCAGCACAGTACACAGCACACCTGTACATCAGTAGATATCTTTGTCTTTCAAGAATAAATCTTTTAAAAAACTAAAAAAAAAAAAAAAAAAGAGAACAGCTGCTTCCTGATAAACTCTCAAGTCTAAGGAGTTAAAAGTCTGTCCAGCATCATCAAGTTCTTCTTTTTAATACCCTGAACTTCTTTATGTGCTACTCAATCAAAAAAAAAAAACATCAAGGAACAGCGAAAACAGAATGCACCGTGCAAAACCCGATGCGTTCTTCTGGGAAAGGGCACTGGATCAAAGAGATGGCACCAGATCAAAGAGGTGCTATGATGGCAACATGCTGTTTCATAGCGACATGATGTTAAAGGGAGGTGAAACACAAGAGGTAGTCACTTGAAGGATGCTCAATGATTGTGCTAAGCTATTCAAACCCTTTATTTCTTGAACACACACCCACCCCCATATATTTTCTAATATAAATAGTACTTCTGTAATGTTGTCTTTTAAATTTGGAGTTGACACCACTGCTATCTCTTTGCTGGAGTGATTTAATGTTGTCATTTGGCAGTTACAAGCATCCTAGAGAATGAAGTGAAGGAAAAATTATCCCTCTCATCATACCTGCAGTACAACTAACTGCTATCCTTTTCTTTTATTTTCACTGTGAACACTCTTTGATTCCTTCTTTTTTCTTTTCTACTGTTTTCTGTGGTTTCAACCTTCAGTAATTGCTTCCTTCCTATTTTCATTTTTTCATAGATATATTGTTAAATTCCAAGTTAGACAGTCCCTAAGTTATATTTTTTTCACTTTGGCACTGTGGATGCAGTCTGGCTCTATTATTAAATTCACTTTTGTGTGTGTGCTTTTACAGCCAAGACCTCCTTCCCTGCAGGAATACTTTGAAGATCAGCAAACCCTAAATTAAAATGAAAAGAGAATTCTCTGCTGTCTTTCTGTGAGCCACTGGCAGTGCTGTGCTTTGAGCCAAGCACAGACCTAGGAGCATAAAACACTGTTGGTTGTATTAGTTTGGTTGGCTGAGTAAAAACTATATCTTACAATGTTAATTTTGTTCAGGGAATGATCCAAGTGTTTGCTGCCAAAGTCATGAAAGTGTCCCAAGACACTTGACAGCAATCTACTGGAAAACACCAAGAAAGCCATGAACAGAAGAGAATTAGAAAAAAAAAAAAACCAAACCAAAAACCCAAAAAACCAAAACAACCAAAAACCTTCCCTACATTCCAGATGCCATTTGCCTTTTACCTATAACACTAGCTGTGATCAAAGCCTTATGTTTTATTATTGTTCTCAGAAATTTCTTAGCAACTTAACTTCCGCCCCCTCCTCCTCCCCCCCCCAACAATATTGTTTCTGTACAAAACAAAGTACAGCTTTCTGAGTAATATGGGGATGTTGTACATGCAATGTTCTGGATCAATAATTTCTACTATTTATAAGCCAAATTTCATACCAGCCAGAATAGATCCCACTGAGAGACTGTGCATCAGGAGAGTTTATTAGTTTGGGTTGTGTCCATGTATTGGGCTCATTCCTCTGTTTGGGAATCACTGCCCTAGATTAGGAAAATAACATCTGATCATGAATTTCATTATTTCCCTCTCCCTGTCCCTGTCCGCCTCTTTTTAATGGCAGATCATCTTATTAAAATTATCTTCATTTTTGTAATTTAAAAGTAACAAAATCTTTAGCACTTTTAATTGCATTGAATATGGAATTTTTGCATTCCCTTACTTTTGTTTTTCTCATGAATTTCACAGGATTAAGCTGTAAGAGGGGTTCCAAGAATTGAAGTTTTGGCGTTTGTGTTCGGTTTTGTTTTTTTTTTTTCAAGTAACCATGTTGTTGTGGGTTTGTTTTTTGTTGTTGTTTTTTTTTCTTATTGCCTAATTCTTCCTGCTCACATAAGCACATAGATAAGGCAGCACTTATATTTCAGAGGCCATTTTAAGTTAGTTTGCCCATTTTAAGTTGGGCAAACCTCACTTAAAGTTCTTAAATTTCCTTTAGAATCCTTTTAGCAGGCCTTTAGAAGGCAGCCTGGGCTATGAAAGATCAAAGTGAAAGAAATCTTCACCTGTCCGGTCCTTGTTGCAAAATCTATTTTGAAACAATTTGCCACTAGAGAAGGACTTGTCTTTTTTTTTTTTCCAGAAGGTGTTGGGTCAAGCAATTGTCTCTTCATCTCCCCACATCCCTTCATTCTTCTTTTATATTCGGATGATTAAGACACTTATAAAATTATAAATGGATATAAATATAGATATGTGACAAATACAGAAAAGCATGAGTCTTGGATTCTTAGCTCTCAAAGAGTTTAGACTTAAGCTCCCACATCTTAAGTGTACTCTGATTATCATTATCATTAATTACCTTTCTCATTAAAGTTATGAAATGTATTATCCCATTAAAACTAATCAATATCTCATGCTTCCAAGTTGATATAATGCTGGATGGTCCCAGCATAGTAGACATTTGAAGAGTATGAACTCAAAATAAACACGCCAAATGTCACAAAATATGGTGATAAAATAATCCTATTTTAACTTCAAGCATAGGGCTGTTTATAAGCTTCAAAACTTTTGAGAGCTATGAGCTTTATTTTTCTTTCACTGGAGTTATAGTTCACAGATTCAAAGATTTATAGGGGTTGGAAGGGATCTCTGTAGATAATATAGTTCAAACCCCCTTTGCTATACCAATGCCATGTGTGTAGACAGGTAGTTTTAACAACCTAGACTATTTCCACCTTATAGATATTATGATTTTTGTCAGAAAAACAGGAAAAAAATGAAACAAATAGCCAAAATATTTGTGTAACCTATAGGAAGATGAGTGGCTTATTGTTTGCAACATCATTGGCCTGAATGTTAGAGGACTTAATCAGAATGATCCCTCTTAAGACCTCAGTTGTACTCACACTTTGTAACTGAGAGTTTTTTGGCACCCTTTGATTAGGTTCACAGACTTCTCAGACTGAGAACAGAAAATAAGTAAGTGAACTCATTCTGGTTTGTGAAGAATAAGTAGGGCAGTCTGTAACATGGAATAAAAAAGCAAGTAAATAAAAGAACTGTGACCATAGAGTAAATCTTACTTTTAAAAATAATCGCATAAAATACTCAGCAAAAATCTTTTATTATTTAATTATCACAGATATTAATTTAAAAGATCAATAGAAGTATTTAAAATATCTAGACTGGCAGGTTTGCTACTAGAGTTTTGCTGACTGTTTTACCAGATAAGAAAAAACACAACTGTGCTGTAAATTAATTGTGACTGAATGGCCCAGAAAGCATATTCCAATAGGCTTTGAAATGAAAATGAAGTAAAA
>VXBZ01005403.1:0-27069 GCA_013399135.1 Heliornis fulica
TTTTTTCCAAATTCTACTTGGCAATGTTACAAATTATTTGATCAGTGAAAACAAACTATGACTCTCTTTTCAAATTCATCACTTTGGCATAAATAATTTACTTGCAATAAACCAAATAACGGTCTCAGTAATTGACTGTGGGAATCAAAACCAATAGGGATGTGTTGTGTAATATTAAATTTTACACAGCTGCTGAGCTCACAACTAAATGATCACTCTCTGATGGCTAATTTTATTAATATATGAAAATATTAGAGCATATTTATAAGCCCTCATTCATTAGTTTAATCTCTGAAAAAAACCCCAAAACCAACAAATAATTCCACAGTTTCAAGTGAACACATCAACTCCAGAAGCTCCACATGTTAGTAAAAAACTGTGAGTGAAATTCCTGATAGCAGAAACAATTCCAGCAAATTGATCCAGAGATGTTTCCTTCATAGTGCCACAGATCTACTAAACAGGTAAATAGAATGTGTTATATATTCTGCCGCTCCTTCAAGAAGTTTCTATTGAGTCTTAACCAGCAGCAAAATTCTAAAAACCTTACAAAAAACAGGGATCATTTCTGATTGTTGCTATATAGTAATAAATAGAGCTAGTATATAAAAGATTTTTTTTAATAATAGGAGAGAAATTAATAAAAGTACAAAAAAAAAAAAATCAGCTCCTGGGTTAACAAGTCCCAACAATAGACTGTCCTGTTTCCTACAGAAGCATTAATCATATATTTTATCACTAATTTTGATCTTTAGCTTTTTTCTATGAACACAGAAAAAGATATTTATATTGATTTTCAAGCGTATGCAAATAGACATCAGGTAATGAAAATCCTTAAAATGAGGGATGACAGATTATTTCAGTTACAGTTGATGAAATTTGCAGTAAAATAAATATTCAATCATATTGCAGGTTTTCCAGGACTATGAACTACCTATACATCCATTGTAAAAATAAATTAGAAATATCAATTCATTGCAGCATAAAAATTCTCAATAAAAATCTTCCACCGATAAAAAAACTTGGCCAAAAATCTTGGTTAATTAATATTAGATAATTCTAAAACTGAAATGTGAATTAGATATTTTTCTAATGGATTTATTGCATTTATATAACACCAAGGTTCACACTAGTGTGAAAGCTTTTGCTGTTCTTTATGTCAAAATGTTAATAGCATCACAGTGAATGTGCAGAAAGGGAAAACTGAGGCATTTGTTTGCTTATTTTTTGTTTACTTGTGACTAACACAACGATGTTAGCAAAAAATATAAATAATGAACTATGGAGTCTCTGGTTGTACAACACAACTGAATAGTGCATGAATAGTCAGAAAAACAATATTTTTTTTTTTCTTCCTAGGATAAACAACAGCAGTTGTGATATGATAATGCAGAATTTTATTTTTTTCAGTTTGGCTTTACTTGAGAATATTCAAAAAGCAAGCAAGAAAAAGATAAACTAAGGATAAAAGAATCAGATTTACGGAATATGATGTAGTTACTTGAAAAAAAAAGGGGAGGTGTTGAGAGTGTTGCACCAAATGAAAATCACACAGTTGATTTGTATATTTTATGCTTTAATTATCTTGTTTTACCATCAAAGACAAGTCTTTGATGAACAAAACAAAGATATATTTAATGGATTTTTTTCTACTTGAGTACGTTTTCCTACAAAAGAAGAGGTTCCCTCTAGTGAAAGCATTATCCAGAAACCAGTCTAGCAGGCACCATCCCACATCATCCCAAGGGAAGTATCCTATATCCAACTCCAACAGATCTGAGATGATCTCTCTGAAGATGGCCTCTACCGGGTTATATTTTATGACTCCTTAATGAGTATGTGGAAATGCCACAAAAGACATGTTCCAAGGTGGAAGCCAGCACTGGGGGTTGCAGACCACATTTGCCAATATAGACTGATGGCTTAATTGAAAAAAAAAAAATCCTGACCAAATTTATCAACACTCTTTTATCTAAAAGGTAGGAAACAGAGTGATAAGCCAGCCCTCACATACTGATTGATTCTTGAAAATAATGTCACATTTCCCTATGTTGTATGGAGTCCACTGTTATGATGCTGTTTGTTATCACATAGAATAATAGAATCACAGAACCATTTCAGTTGGAAAAGACCTTTAAATCTGTGAAGTTTAACAGTTAACGTAAACAGTCCAACCACTAAACCATGTCCCTAAGCACCACATCTAGACATCTTTTAAATATGTTCAGGGATAGTGACACAATTAGTCCCTGTTCCAGTGTTTGACAAACCTTTTGGTCAAGAATTTTTTTTTCCTAATATCCAAACTAATCCCCTCCTGCCACAGCTAGAGGCCATTTCCTCTTGTCCTATTGCTTTTTACTTGGAAGGAGAGACTGACACCCACCTCTCTGAAACCTCCTCAAATGATGGTCAGCACTGAACCTGGACTACTGGCATTACCAGTAGCAATTTATATGTAAGAATCTTCGTACCACAGCTGTGATACATGTAGTTGTAGAGAGCAAAAGGTCTCCCCACAGCCTCCTTCTCTCTAGGCTAAACAATACCAGTTGTAGGAGCCGCTCCTCACACAACCCTCTAGACCCATCCTCAGCTTCACTGCACTTCTTTAGACATGGTCCAGCACTTCTATGTCTTTCTTGTAGTGAAGGGCCCAAATCCGAACACAGTACTCCAGATTCTGTCTCACCAGTGCCAATTATAGGGTGACGATCACTTTGCTACAATGGAACTTTGCTGCTCTTTAGAGAGCAGAAAACTATATCTTCACTGCAGCTGAAAATCTAGATTTTGAGATTTTTTTTAAAATATATTAAAAATATATAATTTTGTTTTCTACAGACTTCTTACAGTTCCGGGACAAAAAACGTGAGAAGCTTTGCCCAATTTCTCTATGTTGAGAATCATTATTAAAGGATAAAGTCTGAAGTAAATTACTACTACAACAGGCAATACTCAAAAATGCAACAAAAGATATTCAAAATAATCCTGTATTTCTCTACTATGTTAATTTATGTCTGAGTACCTCATCAAAGACTTTATATTTTTCCAGTGGAAAAAGTATACACTGCACTTTCTTTATATGATGTGATTCATGTACATGAAGCAGTCCAAATTGTAAGCTTTCTAGTCTACTATAACTAGATTGTCTCAAATATTTGATTTCAAGCTTGAATTTATAATTCAACATGGACATATTTTAATTGATGAACACAGAATTCATGCCTTCACAAAAAAATAAATTTTAAATCCTCTACATTTTAGAAATCCCAATAATGCTTTTGAAATTCTGTATACTGCATTAGATACTGTGGGAAGGACATGTAAACCTGGTTGGTTACAAGTAAAATTTAGTAAGGACATTAAACTTTTATGGAGATTTTGTGGCAGGGCTTGAATTCTGAAAAATGCAAATAAAATATTGCTCTAAATCATTACTCAAATCTGTATGCAGTCCCATGCAGTATGCACAGATTATCTGTTGGCATCACCTTGTAAGGATGCTTTATCCCATACAGGAAATTCAGAATACATTTTTGAGTTATCTCAAGACTATATTCAAGAACCCACAACTCAAATACACTAGTCGAATGTAAGGACCTCCACCTGAAAACAGAGGGAGCAGAGCAAGTCGTAGAAGCTTACTTTAGTCTGCCTAGCAGTATAATTTTATTTCTTGATAACAGTGAAGATAAAATAGCAGATGTTATGCTGAGGCATAAAAAATGCTGAATATGTTTTCCATTGCACAGAAATAATATACTGTGTCTTTTATCAAAGGGTATAAATACTGTACAATTTGGGATGTTGGAGATGGCTGACTAAGCCGATTTCAAGGGAAACAACCAGTCAGCTCCGATTTAATTAGGTAACATTATATAAATGCCCATCTTAAGAATGCAGAAAATGGGCAGGTTGTAACATACTTACAAAATTTAGAAATGGAACTGTTAGCAATTCGAGATTTGTTAAAAAACCCAAAAATTATTTAGGTCTATATTAAACTATAGTATCAATTAGAAGATTTGTCTCCCAGCACTGTAGTAATTGAGCTTGATATGATATTAAATAACAGATACTGCAGCTGCAAGTAGAGAGGTTTTGTGCAATGATTCACTTTTAAAATTACATCACATTTCCATTACCCACAGTACGATACAAGTACATTGATAAGGAGAAAAGTACACTTAGAGTACATAAAATTTAGCCTCTTTTAATGTTTTAAATACTGTAAAAGCATGCCGAGGACTTAAAATCTAACTCCTGATATGTTATGAATATAGTAAAATCGTATGTAATGTTGTTGTATATTTCTTATGAAATAAAAATAGGAAGGAAAAAGAGGACAGTATTTCTTCTCTTGTGCCCTGTAGACACACACGAGTCCAGTTAAATAATTTGGTTAGTTACATACAATAATTATAAATGTAGTCAAAATATTCTTTTGTGTCATATAATGAAGTCATACCTTAACCTGTTATGCCCTTGCATTTATTTTTAAAACAAATCTACAATCAGTGTAATGAATTCTTAAGATAAAAGGGCAGTTGTTTTCACATATAGAAGAATTCATGGATGACAAACTTATGTGACTACTTAAATTTAGTGAATTTATATCCATCTGAATCATTTTACACTAGCAAAAAATGTGATCTAAATGTGTATCTCATGATTCACGGGGAAAAAATCAGTAAACTGGAAATAATAAATAACCCGCTGTGAAAGTTTTTTCATGAACAACAATGAATGCCTTGATTTCATGTATAACTGATATCACACTGCAGCTCACTGAAGGTCATTCTCTTAAAAAAAATCTAGGTTTTATTTCTTGGCATATCTTTTCCTTATTTTTTTTTTTTCAGAATAACTTGCATGGGTAAGTAATTTAAGTCATGGCAGTCTGTCTGAAAAGCAAGATCCATAGAAATATCTTTTTTTTTTTCCAAATTATATCTTAATATTTGATGCCTCCTGAAAGCAATGGCTATTTATAAAGAAAATTGGAAAAGTGCTAGGATTTATCTTGCCCTAACTTATTTCTAAATCTGAAGCATTTAGGAATCAGAGTGCACATGCTCAGGGAATGGAAAATGGAGTTGCTTTTAGAGGAATTCACAGGGATTCTGTTCACACTAAACCACTATGTAATTTTTGTATCAGGAAAGATGAGCCTGAATAGATGAATAGGCAACTTCCACAAGCAAAAGAGACTTTTACTTGAGAATAGTTGATTTACTGTTATGTCTACGTTAGCATTTGCTGTAGGTTGCTAAAAGTGGATTGGTAGAACAGAAGAGTTAGTCATAAGAATATGACACACAATGTGGTGGCTCTGACTGTGGGGGAACGTGCTGGCTTTGGTTAGAATAGAGTTAATTTTCTTCCCAGTAGCTTATATGGGGCTTTGTTTTGAATTTGTGTTCAGAACAGTGTTGAAAATATAAGGATGTTTTTGTTATTGCTGAGCAGTGCTTACACAGACACAAGCCCTTTTCTGCTTCTCACACAACCCCACCAGCCAGTAGGCTGGGGGTACACAAGAAGTTGGGAGCGGACATTGCTGAGACAGCTGACTCCAACTGACCAAAGGGACAGTCCATACCATATGATGTCATGTTTGGCACATAAAACTGGGGGAAGAAGAAGGAAGGGAAAGGTACTTTTGGTATGATGGTGTTGTCTTCCCAAGTAACTGAGTGACAGAGAGAAAAAAGAAAAAGAGCCTTTGAATGTACATCATATTGATGTTGGGTCCTTGGCAACAGCTATGTCACTCTACATATCCACATTTATTGACTTTCACTGTGTAAGTCACTTACGCTATGTAAGTGGGTGGCTGGAATTCCTTTGGGGTACTTGACCAGTGTTTCCCTGTTGGTTTCTAAAACCTCAGGAGTCCCTGGTTCATCTCCATAAGACTTCAAGAGTGATGGAATATATCTGGCATGCCTCTGAGCAACTGGCTGAGTGGGCCCTCACTGTCACCCTATCCTTCTGACCATGGTAGGTTGTACCACAGCTTGTTGTGGGATGCAAAGGCAAGTGGATTAAACTTCCTCCTGTGGTTTCTTATGTCACCAAGTGACTGCAACACCAATCTTGATGGGTACTATGTCCATAAAACATATCTTAAGACAATTAAATTTGGCTTACCTTTAAATGTCATAACCAAAATATGTAAAAAGTAAAAAAAGTAAAACCTTACTATGGCTGGAAATCTGAGTAAGACTGGGGTAAAAAATACTTTCTTCCGAGGTAGCCAAACATGTGTTTAGGAGGGTAAAAAAATAAAGTGTTTCTATACAAATTTATTCCCCATATTTAAAGAGTTACAAAACTCTTGTAGTTTTTATTTACATTGAAACTGTACAAAAGGTGCAAATATCTTTATGGAATTATCACAGAGTGGCACATGACATAACTGACAATAACAGATTAGAGTCAGACAGTTTATGTGGTGAATGTCAATGGCATCAAAAGCTAGAGAATTTTGATAAAGGAATACAAGCATCTTTATCTTCACAAAATAGAATCATAGAATCCTATAAATCATAAAGCCATAGAATGATTTGGGTTGGAGGGATCTTTATAGATAACCTAGTCCAACCTTGCTGTTATGGGCAAGAACATCTTTCACTAGATCAGGATACACAAAGCCCTGTAGAGCCTGACAGACCCTGTTTCCAAAGATGGGACATCAACAAGTTCTAGAGGTAACTTGTGCCTCACAACCCTCATATATTCTTTTTTTCATTATGTCCAAACTGCATGATCTTCAGAGGTCCCTTCAGATGTGTTTCTTACAGGCCTTTCTTTAAGTACTGACAGGTGGCACTCTGGTCTCTCTGGAGCCTTCTCCTGGATTAACAACCCTAACTGTCTCAGCCTGCCTTCATAGAATATGTGCTCTAACCCTCTGATTATCATTGGAGCCCTCCACTGGACTCCCTCCAACAGGTTCATGTCTATCCTGCACTGTGGACTCCAGAGCAGGATGAAGTACTCCAGATGAGGTCTCACAAGAGCAGAGGGGCAGAATCACCTCCCTCAACCTGATAGCCATGCTTCTTTTGATGCAGCACAGGATGTGGATGGCTTTCTGGGCATAAAGTGCACATTTCCAGCCCATGTCCACCAGTATTCCCAAGTCCTTCCCAGGCTGGCTCTCAATCTATTCACCCCCCGAGTCTGTATGATGTTGATTACTGCCACCCAGGTGCCCTGTTCACTTTCATGAGGTTCACATGGGTGCACTACTCCAGTCTACTAAGGTCCTACAGATTACAGTCATACATTTCCAGAATAATAAAAGTTAGTTATGAAGAACAGTGCACATACCAGGTAAAATGAGTCAGGAATCAGTCTAAGACAACAGGTAGAAAAGAGATGAAGCTATTTGATATACAGCACAAGAGATGTAATTCTGAAAAGAAATGCAGAGCAGCAGTGAGAAGTTTTGGTGCTCTTTTTTTATGGGTAGTTTAAGAATTTACTCTGATTTTAGAGCTGGTTCTTCTGAAACAGACTGAACCAACTCCTTTTGGCACCATTAAGCTGAAACACAACTCCCTTCTTCCTTGAATGCTGATGCACTGTAGAGCCTGCTGTCTGCTAGCGTTGTGGTTAATGTAATGACGCTTCAGTGGGATTCTATTCCTGGTGAAGTTAATGTTTGGTAATTTGCAATGGAACAAGTAGTACTTATCTTTATTTTCACTCATGTAATTTTGGCTACACTGTACATTCATACATGGCTTTTTGCATATTAGGATAAAAGCGAAATCTGCCTTTTGATAGGCTCAAGGATGTTACAGTGCAAGGGCAACAAATTTGGAAAAAACAATTGCTGATAACTAAAGAAAATGAAGCTGGTTTTCTTTCTCAGCTGAGTAAATGAATTTGACATTATAATTTTTTTTTCTTCATTTCTTCTGTAAGTTCTCTTAACAGAAAAAAAAAAAAAAACAAACAAACCCAACAAACTAATAACTTGGTTTTGATGATAGTCCTTTAGTGTAACTGCATAAACACCTGGATGAAGCTGATAAGGACTTTCAAGTACCAAATTATTTTTGATTCTCCTAAATATGCTGACCTACCTTTAAGTATATTCACTTGAATGTTTTGCTCTAATGTGCTTTTACAAACTAAAGTAGTAGTAATTTGTGATTCTGTCTTTTTTTTCCAGCATCTGTCAGGGTTGGGCTTTTTTTTGTTTTGTTATTAGCATTGCTATTCTTTCTGAAGAACATGGCAATTGAAAGCTGGGCAGAATGCTGAGCCAAATTAGGAGTCTAATTGAATGTTACTAAAGAGCTTAAACCAGCTCTGTTTTGCAAATCCTTCTTTATTAAACAGTGATACTGAAATACAGTATTTTATAAACAAATGTCTGCTACCTTCTGCATCCTTCTGGAAAATAAAGGTAAGAGGGAATTTTCTTAATTTTGCTTTTCATCCAATACTTCTTAAGGCTTCCTAGCTTGTAAGGCACTTCATTAACTTTAGTTACTAGGGTAAACTATTTTCTCCCATCTTATATATTTTCATATCTTTATATTCCATACTTTACATCTCCTATTGTTCTGTATACTCCATATCTGAAGTATCTCTCTTTGCTTACACTATTGAACATATTTATTGCTAGGTATGTCATTTACTTCCAGGGCAGGCTCTTACTCCAGAGACATTTCTCTGACCCATAGAGGAAAGCAAACAGACTTTTTGCCCCTTACAGAAAGCTACACCACACAGAGAATATCCAGAAAACAGTAAACAAAACAGGTAATTTGTAATGGCCTCTATTTGTTATAACAGCATGCATTCATCTCTCACAACATGATTTACCTTATGAGTATTTTATTCTATTCTTACAGTTAATGAATTTTTCAAGAAGTGCAAGAAGAATAATTTTTTGTTAGAAGCAAGCTACAGAATAGTTATAGATTTTTAAAAAAATAAACATGTATCGTTCCGATGTGACAGGAAATGCAGTCCTCGTCAATCGCTTAATGGCCTATTTCAAAACAAAATGGCTTTTGAGAAATTATCTCAGATAAACTTCTGAAAATCTGTTTTCCTATTACTGTTACATTGATCTACTTTAAAAAGAAAAACCTGTTACAAGTGATTTCTTATAGTTAATCACATTGTTTCAGAAAATAGTATTGTTTCTTTTGACATGGGGGGCTTTTACTTCAAATTATTGAGGCAATTCCTCAAGAATCATGAGTTTTTAAAAACACTGAGGAGAGTGACAAGAATATTTTTGCAATTATCATAATGTTGATTTAAAATTCTTAAGAAATTTTCTAAAAATAATAATGGAATAGACTGCAATCTTGGTTTTGATACAATCTAAAATCCAGAATTTGTAATATGATTTACAACTATAATGATTATGCCAGCTACATTAATATATGTTACATAGTAAGAGTTTGATGTCTTTCAAAGAAACCTTCAGCAAAAATTAAAGCCTACATAAGAGATCTAATATATGCCTTTCTATATTTTATTATTACTAGTTGGGTTTTATATTTGAATATGTATCTCCATATGAGTTTTTCCTGATTAAAAAAAAAGTGGTCCATAAGACACTACAGGTTGAGAGTTTCCTTATAGCCCGCTTTCTTGTTTACCTAGAAGGAAGTGTGCGTGGAAGTCCACGTATGAGGTCTAAGTGCAAGCTTCTGCACCTGAGTTGGGCCAGCCCCTGGTATCAATACAGGGTAGGGGCTGAAGGGATAGAGAGCACCCTGATGACAAGGACTTGGGGGTACTGGTGGATTAAATGCTCAACACAACTCAACAATGTGAGATTGCATCTGTGGTGGTTTGACACCGTCTGGAGGCCAGACTCCCACCAAAGCCGCTCTATCACTGCCCTCTTAGCTGGACAGGGGAGAAAATACATGTTGAGAGGCTTTGGAGTCGAGATAAGGACAGGGAGAGATCATTCTGCAATTAGCATCACAGGCAAAACAGGCTCAACACAGAAGAAAGGCAAGAAAACTCTAATTTATTACACTGCACTACACACACAGAGACACCAGAGTCAGATAATGAGAAGTACAAACAGCTCTTAAACCAATGGGAGACAGTCCTCCATGACCCTCTCTATGTGAGTCCTCTCCCATGGGGCCTTGGCTTTTCACCAGCTGCCCCAGCATGGGTCACTGCTATAAACTCATAAAATGTCTCTCAGTCTCTCAGTCCCAGACTGCTGGCCCCAGCCTGGTCCCCCACAGAGTCACAAGCACCCCCAGCAAACCTGCTCTGGCATGGGCCTCCGTCTCTCTCTCTTTGTCTCTCTTCACAGGCTGCAAGTGCTGCCAGGGGCTTGCTCCAATGTAGAAGCAAAAAATTTAACACTACTTATTGAGCGTGATCTAGAGTGAAATCTAGGAGGGGAGGTCTCAGAAGGAGTTCATGGCAGTTTTTGACCAGGAAAAGTGCCAGGCACCTGAGTGATCATAATGCTGGAGTGCTCTAACCAGCTTGCCCAAAACTCCATCCTAGCTGGCCTTCAACATTCCCAGTGATGGGGCACCCACAACTTCTCAGAGCAACTTCTTCTAATCTCACCACTTACATGATAAAAACTTTCTTCCTTGTAGTCAATCTAAATGAGTGCTCTTGTTTAAAACTGTTGCCTTTGGTCCTATGATTGCAAGTTTGACAAAAGTCTTTCTCAGTCTTTTTAAAAAGCCCCTACAAATATTGAAATGCTGCAATAAGGTCTCCCCAGAGAATATGACACCACTGTACCATGATTCCAACACTAATAATGGAAAGGGAGAAAACTGGAATGTTTTACTCCTTTCCTAAGGATTTTTTAATGGTTAATATTTTACTAAAATAGTGATAACAGTTTAACAGTTTATTCAAGATTTTTTAACATGTCCATGGGGCCAAGTCAGAGAATGCAATACTATTCCCTTCTCAGATAAGCGCACCTCCTCTAAGAAAACAGCAGATTCATGGGATGGGGATTTAACTTCAGATCAAAGGCAGAAAAATATAAATGTCTGTACATCTAGTGATTAAAAGACTCAATTTAGGTCTTCCCTTGTAGATGTTTGTGGCATTTTAGATGTTCTACTGCATCCCCTCCCTACCTGGCCTCCAGCTGACGCTCCAGGAGGAGTAGTTTTTTCTGGTATGATTTCTTCCAATCCCATGTGGATGGTCCAGAATCATAGGTGGCCTCAAAAGGTATCAATCACCTATATTTAGGCAGTTTGATCATAGAATCTTATACTCTTTAAAGTTGGAAGAGACCCATAAAGATCATGAGTCGAACTCTCTGCTCTTCACAGGGCTACCTAAAACTAGAGACAGGCTTGGAACCATGACCAGTTTCCTGGGAAACCTGTTTGACTGACCAGCCAGAGATCATGATCCTGATCTGTGCTGACGGTAATGGAAGTTCCCTTACCTATACACATGCAGTCACAGGGACTCATGGAACACTTCTGGCCCTTCTAAACTGAGACCAAGCAACGTACCTTAGAGTCTACCAAGTGGCACTTATTTTTAGAGAACTGAATTCTGGATCTTTATTTTGGATGTCTTAAATTTGCAGCTGAACGTGCCAAATTACAATTATTTTATTTTTTTACTAATACTATATTTTTTTCTCTCTGTCAGCAATCTTTCTTTCAAGAAGTTAGCATGTCTTAAATTTTTCAAATTTGGGAGGGTATTTTGTGTTCTTTTTAGTGGTTTGTTTGTTTGTTTGCTTGTTTGTTTGTTTGTTTTTTTTAAAGGAAATTGTTTTCTTTTTCCTGAGTATTAACCATACTGTATTTTTTCCTCAGAAACTCCTTCTCTTCAACTGACTGAGACCTATATATGCCCCTTTTGAGCATGGTGATTTAAAATGTTGACTTGATTTATAATAAAATACTACTGCTCTCTTCTTCAGATATAATATTTTAAAAAAAGCTTTGTTTAATACCTTCAGCTAGTAACTGTATTTCATATACAAGTGAACACTCTTTCCTTGTAGACCTGATTCAAGCCCCGAGGTCTAGAGAAAGATGAGAGTGCAAACGTACTACCATGTTTTAGTCTCCCCTCTGAATAGCTCTAGATTGTTTCACAATCAGCATACAAAAGGGGTTTTTATGTTTTATATCTGAGGCATTCAGCATTCCAACATATTACACAGAGAACCTCAGGTTACCACCCTTGGGTAGCAAGTTATATTTGGGACCGTATAGCTAAAAACTAAGTTTCTGTGATATACAACAGGGAGATGACTGGTTTTTTTTTTTATTTGGGTCTCAAGTTCCTGAAAGATTAATCCCTCTGGCACCAAGGACCTAAACAAATTTTGCTTTTGGGATGTGATGATTAGTATCAGTACAAGTGGCTTTTAGAGTCTGCTTATAAGGTAGATAGAGGCTTGTGAAAGATTTCATCATGCTGAATTAAGAGAATCTCTTATGCTGATGATTTTACCTGTCAAGGAGCAGGCATATACTTCAGTGATTTATATTTCTGTTTATTTGGATGCCCTGCATGAGGAGCCCTCCAATTCATCAGATGGAGAGTTCTCAGATGTGTAATTGTGTTTCTTGGATCACACCAGTTTGTTGTATGGATGTCATGGTTTTACTTGGCAGGCAGCTAAAATAACCAGATAGCTATTTGCTCATCCTCCCCACCCAAGGGTATGAGAGAAAGAATTGTAAAGCATAGTAATAATAATAAAAAAGTAAATCTTGAGGGTTGGGATAAAGACAGTTTAATAGCATAACTTCTGCTACTATAACTAAAACTAGTAATAATAATAGCAACAATAATAACAAGTGATGCACAAATTAAACTGATTATAACATACATAAATGAAAAACCCAGTCTGATTTCCAGTCAGTTTCTGAGCATCAATCCCACCTCCTGGCTACCTTCCCCAGTTATATACAGCACATACTATTGCTATGGAATACCCCTCTGGCCATTCTGGGTCTGCTGTGCTGGCTGAGCTCTCCCAGCTCCTTGTGCACCTGGAAGGGTGTGAGAAGCTGAAAATCCCTTGGTTTAGTGTAAGCACTACAGATAACTAGCAACAACTAAAAACATCAGTGTATTATCAACATTAAAAATAGAAAAAGAAATCTATCTCAGCTGAAACAAGGATAATGAGAAATTCAAGAATTCAACACATGTTCTCAGAATGTAACAGTAAATTTAATATTGCACCTGTCCTGGGCTTGTCTAGAATTATTTTCTTTCTAGTAGCTGGTGTAGTACTGTCTGGTATTTAGGATGAGGATCGTGTTGATAACATTTATTTTTCAGTGTGTTTTCGGTTGTTGCCAAGCAGTCAAGGACTTTTCAGCTTCTCATACTGCCCTGCTAGTGGGAGGGCACCCAAGAAGCTGAGCTGGGACACGGGCAGGAGTAGTAGCCCAAAATGACAAGAGAGTCTATTCCAGAACATGATGCCATTCTTGATATAAAAGGGGGTTGATCTGGGATGCACAGCTCCAAGATGGTTCTGAGCTGTATGGTTTGAGTTGTGCGGTTTGGTGACAAACTGCATTGTGTGTCACCAGTTTGGTATGTTTTGTTATATTTTATTGTTATTTCCACTTCCCTTTGCTGTCCCAGTAAACTGTCCAACCCCCAAAGTTTGCCTTTGTCACTCCACTCTTCTCTCCATGCCGCTGTGGGGCTGGAGGGGGTGGAGGATGAGTGAGTGGTTGCATGGTGCTCAGCTGCTGGCTGGGGTTAAACCAGAAAAGTCTCAGCAGACGTAACAGCTACCTTCAGAGTTAGCAGCTTTCACTACATGCACATAGGGAAATGGCTTTCTGCTTTGCCTAACAATCTAATCCTTCTGGATCTGATTTTCAAAGTCACGGGGTAGACAGTTTTTCCAGTCCCAAGTATCTATTCAGAATCATAAACCTAATTCAACCTTACTTTCATGTCATGGTTGCTTAACTCAGCTGGATGCCAGGTGCCTACCAAAGCCACTCTATCACTCACCCTTTACAACTAGACAGGGGAGAAAAAACATAACAAAAGACTAGTGGGTCAATATAAGGACAAGGAGAGATCATCTAGAAATCACTGTCATGGGTAGAACACATTCAGCTTTATTACTCAAGCATAACAGAATAAAGCAATAAGAAATAATAAAAAAAAAGTCATAAACCCCCTCTCCCAAATCCTTCCTTTGTCCCAGGCTCAAATTTATCTCCTGAATTTACTTTCCCAAGTGGAAGAGGAGGATGGAGGATGGCGGTTGTGGTCAGTTCATCACACATTGTCTCTGCTGCTCCTTCTTCCTCATGGGGAGGACTCCTCACACTCTTCCTCTGCTTCAGCATGGGCCCCCTTTCCCAGGAAACAGTCCTCTTTGAACTTCTCCATTGTCTGTCCTTCCTATGGGCTGCAGTTCTTCACCAGCTGCTCTGGTGCGGGTCTCTTCCATGGGATGTAGATCTTCAGGAACAGACTGCTCCAGCATAGGTCCCATGGGGTTGCAGGTTCTGTCAGGAGCCTGCACCAGCATTGGCTGTCCACCAGGTCACAGGTGCATTTCAGGTGCCTCTAATTGCTCCAGTGTGTGGTCCTCCATGTTCTTCAGGGGGATCTCTTCCCCATCATCCTCCATGGGGTGCAGAGGGACAGCCTGCATCACCATGGTCTTCACCACAGAATCTCTGCTCCAGCACCTGGACCACCTCCTCCCTCTCCTTCACTCACCTTGCTGTCTGCAGATATTTCTCACATCTTCTCATTCATGTCTGTTGCTGCAAAAGCTGTCACTAGGCTTTTTCTCTTCTTAGTTATATTATCACAGAGGTGCTACCATCCCTGCTGATTGGCATGGTATTGACCAGTGGCAGGTTCATCTTAAAGTTGACTGGTATTGGCTATGTTAGATTAGGGGAAGTTTCTAGGAGCTTCTTGCAGGAGCCACCCTTGTAGACCTACCACTAACAAACCCTTGCTGTGAAAACCCAAAACACCTGTATTTGGAATCAACAGAGTTGAGCCAATATGAGCTTGACATAAAAATTAGGAAATGGGAAAAGTTCTGTAGTTTACTTTTTTTTTTTCATCCAATTTAATTACAGTAAAATAGGCAATCACCAGAATCATAGAATCATAGAATCATAGAATGGCTAGAGTTGGAAGGGACTCCCAGAGGTCATCTAGTCCAACCCACCTGCAAGAGGCAGGGACACCCCCAACTAGATCAGGTTGCTCAGGGCCTCATCCAACCTGGCCTTGAACGTCTCCAGGGATGGGGCATCCACCACCTCCCTGGACAACCTGTTCCAGTGCTCCACAACTCTCACAGTAAAGAATTTTTTCTAATATCCAATCTAAATCTCCCTCCCTCTATTTTGAAACCATTACCCCTTGTCCTATCACAATAGGCCCTACTGAACAGCCAGAAAAAGGATTTATTCACAGCATAATGAAGATAATGTATTTCTGTATCAGTTTAAAAAAATTGGTACAGGTAAGATTTACCAAAACAGAATTGAGAAAAAATTATTGACTGCTTCTTTTCATTTAGGTTCATCTATAGCCATTTCACCTGTCTTTTAAAATAAATGCTTTTATCACCGGGATAGCAATGATCAAGACTGAGTGGCATGAAAAACTGTATTTGCTTAAAAAAAAAATAAATTAAAAAGCCCCAAATGACATCAAGGAAGTACAGAGAGAAGACAGGAGAACACGTATATGAAAAGCAAGGTGGGAAAATGTATCAGAGACAATAGGGGATTTGAATTAAATGAATTGATCTTCTGTCAGTGAATTGTATACCATGCCAGCATGGCAGAGGTTTGTGCCATGAGATACAGAGCACTGGCTATGTAGCCTGTAACAGAAAATGTTCTAGATTTGTCTCAGTGCTTCAGTTATGCAACAGAATAGCATCTGTATTGGAACCGTCTCACTTCAAGCTGGATTGGTATACAGACAGTTAGCAAACAAATTGAAATTACTGTGAGTATGTATATGTGAATTCTGAATATATGTAATCACAACATGGTTTTCTGACTAATTGTATCTTTCCAGCCTGTACTGGTTTTGGCTGGGACAGTGTTGAATTTCTTTGTAGTAGCTCATATCATGCTATGCTTTGGATTAGTGACTAAAGCAATGTTGGTAACACACCAATGATTTAGTTACAGCTGGGCAGTGCTTACACAGAGCCAAACCAGTGTTATAAGAAGCTGCTACTGGTTTGTTGGGTTGGGTTGGGATTTTGGGGGGTGGGTGGGGTGGGGGTATATACTGCATGCTACATTATGTTAGTGGTTAGATTTAGTAATGACCGAGGCAATAAAAGATGATGCCTAATGGTTCAGTCACTGTCATCATGCTCTGTATAAACACTATTGTAATTCTAAGGTAACTAGATAGATATAAAGAGTTAAGGTATACCGTGAGTAAATCCAAGGTCAAAAAATTACTGATCTTATCACATCTCTCACATTACTTCCTGGAACAAAGCAACTGGAAGTCAGTATTATTTGAATCAATAAAATAAGTAAATAGCTCAGCATTTAATGTTCTTCATGTGAAAAGATATTTTTTGTTAATGGGTATATGTATTGCATTACTTTTAAGTATCTCATTTTATTATTGATGTTATTTGTTACACTTCCTTTGTACTAATCTCATATGTAGTATCAAAATCAGATACTAAGTACACATTAGTGCAGGTTTATTTGCAGTATTTTTAACATCCCATGGGTTTCCATTTTCCCTTGCAGGTACTTTTTAATTAAGTGATACAGGAAAATGGAATCTCTGTGTTACCTAAATGACAGCCTGTCCTTTTAAGGATTTTACCTCACTGTGCATTGATGAAAATAGAAGTAGAAGACTTAAGATTAGATTTTTATAGTTATTTATAATGCTAACGTTTTTTTCCAGCTTTTTTTAGCATATTTTGTGAAAGAATCACTTTTATGTCTTAGATATCTCAGGTCTTAGTACTTTGTGCAATTCTTTGTAAATGGTATAAGAACATACTGGATAGCTCCCTCACTTATATAAATAACTGTCATGGTTTTGCCTTATCCAGCAGCTGAGCACCATTCAGCCACTCTCTTGGGGGTTGAAAGAGAGAGGAGAGGGTGGGACAGAAAGAAAAAAAGCTAAAAATAAATGTTGTGGGTTGGGATCAGGACAGTTTCCTGGGGCCACAGGGAGAGCTAGAGAAATAACAACAAGACTTTATAACAAAACATACAAAACTGGTGACACACAATGCAGTTTTTCACCAAACCGCACAACTCAGACTGTACAGCTGAGAGTTGCCCAAGAAACCAGGCAATCCCCAAGTCACTTGTCCTGGAGCTGTGTGCTCCTCCCCCATCATTGTCATGGAATACTCTCTTTGGCCAGTTTGGGTCACCTGTCCTGGTTGTGTCCCCTCCCAGCTTCCTGGGTACCCCCCCACCTTCTCATTAGCAGGGCAGCATGAGAAGCAGAACAGCCCTTGACTGCTTGGCAACAACTGAAACCATCGGGGTGTTTGTTACCAGCTCCACTCTCACTCTGACTCCCAAACACAGCACTGCACCGTCTGCAAGAACGGAAATTATCCTATCTGAACACAGGACGATAATGCATACAATACCTAGACCAATGTGCTGACCACCCTTCAGTCAGTGACCAGGTTTCCAAGCAGACCACCTCAGGAGTAATAGACTGGAAGTTCTAATTAATCTGTACACAGTGAGATGGGGACGTAACATTCCAGTATGAAACAGGTTAGAATGCTACACAGTATAGACCTTACTCTATCAAGCTTTTGGAACATACAAGCACAAGCACTGCATGTTTTACTTGCAGTTTCCATCCCCCAACCCTTGAACAGAATGTGTAATGAGGTCTGATTGTAACCAGAATCTGATTTGAAGGAGACAATGTGAACTATCCCCCAAATGGCAACTCAGCCTTATTGTGGGATCGTTTTGATTTCATTCCTTAGAAACAAAAATGTCTTACAAAACTTGTAAATTGTCATGCTGTCTCCTCTTTGGAAGCACTCTCCCACCTGGAGCATGCTTTGCATTTCAGACAGAACTTCCTCCTTTCCTATGCAGGCCCTGCTGCTTGTGTTCCATTGTTTTCAAGATGGAAACATAAGGTTTTTGTGACAAGCAGTTTGATTTTATTTTTGACTCTATGCACAATTAATCCACAGACTTTTAACTAGATTTCTAACACTATTTTAGTTTCTTCTAAAAGACAAACTACCTTCTTAAAACCAACTAACAGCAGGCTAAATCTTTGATGTTCTGTGTCTCATTTTAACTACATATAATGCCAACACAGTGTCCTAGAAGGTTAGAAGCGTGTCAGAGATTTTGTTTAGGCCATCTCTCACAGTCATTATTTTTCATGAGTTAGGATTTAGTTTAGCATAAGAAACATTACCAGAAGATATTTGTGTACAACTACTGTGTTTTAAAGAGTATTTAACAGAATTAGTGTGGGCCGTCCCATGGCAATAGGTCTGAGTGCCATTTAATTTGTCATTTCAAATAGACACTAATCAGTCCTTCTGTAACAGAAGTGGAAAAGGATGTCCATCTGATAAAAAAAGCTCAGAAGTCTATCTGTGTTAAAATAAGAACTGTAAACCACACAGAAAACAGATAAGGAGAGTAGAAACATTTTACACCTTTTAAGACATCAGCTGCAGAAGGGTGAAGGATTATGTATGGGTACACTTTTTTTATTGTTTAATATGAGATGCCCTGCAGTCAAAAATACTGCTGTAAAATGGAATAACCCATTTCCTAATGTCTCTTTTGCAGCAAAGTATAAGAGAAGTTTGTTTATAAAAGCCAATCAAGGAGAACTTTCATGCCCTGAAGATATTACCAAAAATAATTTCAAACAAAGTATCATCCAAATGACAAGTACAATTGGAATCCAGAATGCAGCACACTGTTGACTCCACTTGGATTTGGATAACTGACATTTTACTAAACAAGCACCTTATTTATTGTCATAGGAAAAAGTTTTTAGAATCCTTTTCTAGTCATATGACGGACAATGCCTTGAATTTGTATAAGTGGTGTAAAAATAGAGGAGATTTTACTCACTGAAACCAATACTTATAAACAATTTAGCATTTTTATAGAGGCTGAAAGAATGAGAAAAGTAGGGTACAGTTCTGAGATGTCTCTTTGAAGTCACTGCTATGATCATTGAGTATTTATTTCAATGGTATAGCAACAATACTATATATTTGCTTCAGATCATTCAAATCTGGATGTCTGAAATGGTAGGACTGGATCACAAACAATATTTGAAAAAAATAGAAAACGTTTTACTGACTTTGTAGAATAACTTTGTTTCTTGTTTTGGGAGGATGCTACATTTCACCTACCATTACAAGATCAAGAAAAAAGAAAGTAATCTCCCAGAAAGATCAAGTAAATATGTTTTTAAAATGAAAGATTTGTGAAGCCACTTATATTCCTACTAACTACAATTCTATTTACTGGAATATTTATGGAAGACTTGAATAACAAATGACTAGTTTGTTTTTTTTTACTGGAAACTTCTACAACCATTTCCCATCTTGCAGAACAATACTACATTGCAAGTAATTCTGGATAGGAAAGTTTAATCTTCAGGTGTTCACTGCATATGAAGGAACATAAGCCAGTGCCTAAGTCTCTTGTCTGATGTCTGAAGTAAATACTTGTAGATAGGAAACTTCATTTTTCAGGCTTCTGTTCAAAGGACATAATTCTTCAATGGTTTCTAAAAGTACATATTTTGGAAAAAAATTATTAAGTGTATTAAGCTTTTTTCAGTTTTGCCCACTCTGTCTTACAAAAAGTATTTTTCAGGCCAGTCAAGGAAATAGAAGGTCTGACTTACAAATGTTTCTTCTAAGCTAGCGTATAGCTTGTTAAAGGAATATTTAAACTGACTTGCATCCCATTACTCAACGAAAGGATCTAACATGAAATATTTTATATTCTTTCCATATTGGACTTACTCTGTGGACTGGAACTCTGGTGGCAAAACAATACTATGTTACGCAATACAAATACCTAAGAATAAAAAAAATAAACCTAAACCCACATTCTATCCATACTTATTTTTACCATTTTCCTATTAAAAATAAATATATATGATTCTTCATCTTTCATCCTCTCCACATTTTTTTCCTGTTTGTAGCTTAGAACTGTTTATAATTAACACATATTCCTAACAGTGGGGGATCACATAGCACTGCAAAACATCATTGAAAATGCTGTGAAGTGTTTAGCAGTAACTGTGAGCAAATTCTTTGATCTTTTGTCAAGTATATTTCTTCCTCTTCACTCAATTTTGTGCCATATTTCTTTTAGAGTCTCTAAACTTTGAGGAAAATGTGTCCCTTTGACTTTTCCTGTGTTATCTGTTTTGAAGTACACTGCACTTAAATGGGATATGCTAAGTTAATTCTCTTTATTTACTTTTTTTTTTTTTTATTTTACACGAAGTGCATAAATGTTTATTTGACATGCATTTGTGGAAATCATGAAGAGAAGGAAAAAAACAAAACCAAAATGAAATCAGAAAAACAAAACAAACACATATGCACACAAAAAAGAAAAGGTGCTAAACCAAACTAACCTTAAATATTTGCTAATGAATCAGAAATCATATTCAGTTGTTATAGGCGTTTTTTCTGAATTTGAAAATTAATATCTTGTAATTAATAAAGATGAAAAATTTAGAAATAGAGTTTATAGTATTTTAGAATTAAAAAATTACCTGTTGTACAACATATAAACTTCCATTGTAACTTCAAAAAGTTTCATTATTTCTATAGACAACATAATTTGTATTTTTAATATATAAATCACCAAAGTAGGAACTCAATTTTCCACAAAGAAATGGTTATTTACTTAAACTCTGGAGTACAATTCACTGGAAAAGACAACCAGATTTCAGGAAAAACTGCTTGGGACATCTGCAGTGAACTATGCAGTGCTGCACAGAGAAATCAAAGTTAGTACTGAATTTGCTTGCTCCGGGTTGTTCGTATTAAAAATCTTCTGACCCCAAGCTCAACATCTTGAGCTATCATGAATTAATTTATTTAAATTAGTGTAATCTAAAATACTGATTCTGATAACTAAGTAATCAAGATCAAACATGTCTATGGCCCAGCAAATAATAAAACAATGACAAAATTTAAAACATTGTCAGTAAACATACACTGATACATACAGTTAAATTTGCTGTTAACTAGAATTTGGAAAGAGAAAAAAAGAATAATCTTAGGATTCTTAACTCCACATGAAAGGATTCATAAAAGGCTTGCATTTTATTGAGCTATCAACTTCTGCAATTATGGGAAATATTTAGGTAAGAATTCTTGTGATATTGGGAATAAATTTTGATTTTTTCCATCAAACATGCTTGCTGTGTGATTTTAAATAATAATACACCTTTTATCCTTCCAGTTGAACACAACCAATTCATCCAAATTTCTACTTACATGGTGTTTAGTATAAATTCAACCATGGTAACATTTATAGCCATTTAAGGATAAGAGAGTCCTTTATATGAAGTCAGATGAAATGCTATATTATTTGGATCTCTTTCAAAGACCATGTCCTTTAAGCATATGGAACCTAATAATTTTCAGATGATTAGCTGAAAACTAAAAAAAATTGAAATTCCCTCCATTCCTTGGAAAAAATAAATCTTTAAGATTTACTTAATTCGACAGTTAAATAAGAGAACAATATTCGAGCAGTATGTGTTCTAATTTCAACATATTTAAATGGCAGCACATTAAATTCCTATTCATTAAAAGGGTAAGATTTAATATTTTACTTGTTTGTGTTATGAATTATCAATAAATCTTTTATTTTTTCATTCTTCAATAAACTGTTTACATTAAGTTCATTCCAGAGCATCTTTTACAGAAAAACAATTGTTCTATAGTTTCTTCTGATAAACTAAGGTGTAGTCATGCATATTTAAAGATGACATTTCATGATATTCTGTAAATTCCATACATAAAGAAATGACAGAAATTCAATTGCATTCACATTGATAAGCATTCTCTCTCCATTTAACAGCATTCTCTCTCCGTTTAACTGCTACATTTAATCATAAATAAATAAATAAACCAATAAAAACGAGCACAGCAAAGGTGAAGAAAGCACATTAAAAGCAAAGGTGCTTTAGGACAATACATCAACATGCTAGAGAATAAAACCCAAAATATTTAAAAAACAAGATAAATAAAATATTTAAACAATTATTTTATCAATCATACCTAGCAATTACTTGCCACATTACATAAAAATTAACAAATCCTATATTTTTCAAGATTCTTACTTTTTGCACTTCCTCTCAATTCAACTCACAGTCCAGAAAGTGAATATGTATATACATTAAAAAAAATAAAAAAAAATCTTGGAATAATTTCAACAATTTTGCATTTCCTCCATTTACCTTTCAATGCTTGAAACACTGTATTTATTTGGTTTGGATTTATCTTTTTAACAATGAGAGAAATTAATGGCAAGTACTAAGAAATCACAGCAAATAATGTATATAATACAATTTAGAAGATGAATATATTCTCAAAACCCCAGATTGACTGATTTTAATTAACAATGCAAGTACTAAATCCTAATTCATTTAGTTCATTGACTAATTCATTGTGATATTTTAGATTTATTTTGTGGTGTTGAAGAAACACTCCATGAATAGGTTTAAATGGTGTATTTAAGAGCCAGTATGTTCTCATAAAGCTTCTTTAAAAAGATTTCAAAATGTTTCTCATAAGGCTGTCACACCATCAGATTCATTATGTATCTTTCAGGAGATGTTTAATGAGAGACATGCCATGCTGTCTGTATAGGAATCCTGCAGTTCTTCAGCATGAAGTAAGAATGATCGTAATGTTCCACACCTAATTAAGCAAGCTGTAGGATCATTCGCTGCTATATGAATGTTTCACACAATTTCAGCACAAATGGTACTTTTGCTAATAATGAATGTACAGCTTTCTTGAGCAGCATGTTTCAAAGTATGACCAACTTATTCCAATAATTCTCTAAAATTATATTTATTGTGATAAAAAAAATTAATATGAATCAAGCATTCTTAGGAGTCAATACTGACATCTTCTAAGTGTTGTAACCATAAGAAATATCAGGAACTGTGGAAACAGTATGAAAAGTCTAGCTATTTCACTTTTAGGAGAATACTTGACTGAATAACCTTCCTTGATTTCTTAAACGTACAGTTTCAGAGGACAATCATTTTTCATTTATAACGAACCACTTCCACTAGCACCTTATCTGCTTTATTTTCATTGTTGAGGACTTCACAATAGCAGCAGTGAAAAAAATGTTTACCCTTTACCGTCAATAGTGTACTCAGTCTGGTGGTTTGATGTTAAAGTCTGCTAAATATTTTATGCAGACTTATTTGACAGTAATTTTTGAAACTACCACATTACTTATTTATTACACAGGTGTAATCTAGCTGTAGGGTATAGGACTTGGAAAACCAGCTAAGTGTATTTTAGTATTTGTGTTAGTACAATTCCTATTTAGGGATATGAACGTCATCTTTTAATTAGACCCATTCAAAATTATGGTTCTTGAAAAAACAGAACTGATAATTTGAAATGTATTTGGAAGATAGTGCAAAGCTCTACTGCTAAATGGACAGCGTTGCTAAAATTAAAATAAATAAATAAATTGTTATGATTAATTACTACCAAAGCAAATTAGACCATGCAAATTGCACAGAAATATATTAAACTTATTTCAATAAATGACATTGACCATTGCTGTTTGACACCTGTGGGTCAAGGAAAAGTATGACCTTGAAAAGTACAACCATAACTTTCATTACCTGAAGAAGGTACAACCACAGATGTTGGCACCATTACTGCAGATTTAACACCAATTCAAGTGGCAACAGAATTTATGATTAAAAAATTAAGTATATGTGCATCATTAAATAAAAAAGTGGAGTTGTAAGTTATGTGATTTTATAAAAAATCAATTATTTTCTTTTTAATTGTTGTCTTTGAAACATAAAGATGACACTTTCCTTAGTCTGGAAAAAACTAATAAAGTCCTGAAATATAAATATTATATCAACAGATGAAAACTTTAAAGAAGAAAACATAATTAGAAACCTCAGGCTAATAAAATATGACAAGGCATAACATTGCAACTAAAGTTCCTGCAGCACATTAGAAAGAGAAAGAAATGAAGCAAGACAGTCTAATAAATATAATATGTTTCCTCTTCTCTTTCTTCTGTATGCACAGGTTTTATCTCTTGTTGTGAATATTTAAAGATGAAAGAAGTAAAACTAACCCAGCTGCCCATGTGCATAGTTATGTATTCTGAATGCTATTATTCAAAACATAGAACTCTTGAAGGCCTAATATGAAACACTGCTGCTTATACAATTTTAAGATGACAAAATAAAATAAAGGGAGTTACTAATAAAGAAGTCAATAACTTCTTCATAACTTGGACTGCTGGATAGCATTATGGTTATTTGCAAATTCTGCTTAGAATTCTTAGCAAAATTTGTTGAAATTCGAAGTAAAAATGCCTGGAAAGTATTTAAATATTCCTTTCTATATATTCTCTTTTGCTCTTAATGCTTGGTAAATTATATCTTGGGTTTTCATGGTTTATCTTGCTATTTTTTTCTAGGGAAAATTACTTTCTCAAGTTTAGCCACTTAGCTTTTTAAATGCTTTTTTCAAAAAAACCCCACATGTTGATATACTACTGTTTGACAACTTGAGTCTTAAAATATAAGTTTCAGATTCTGAAAACTATACAGACTAATATAAAAATGGGTTATTCTTGAATTTACTAAATATGAACTTAAAACCTTGTGACTTATTTTATACATTTGATAGTACTGCATTTGATCTATGAAGTTTGTCAAAATTACTTGTTTTTTTAAAGGAAAGGGCAAAATGACAAGAATCATGGCACACACAGCATACAGATAAAGGCAGCCTGGGGAGTACTAGCAACCCTGAGTGCTGCAAACAGAGCGGGCTAACAGAGCACGGCATGTCACCCATAGCAGGTCACATGGCAGTTAGCATAGTAATTTGCAGGGATGGCCCATGGGGAGGGTGACAGGCCGTCCCCATGGGCTTGTCACCCTCCCAGCTCAGGAGGTGACTGCCATTGCTGGTCATCATACTCTTGTAGATAGCTTAGTTATGGTATCCACTCATCAGAAAGCTCTGGCCCCTGTGCATGCTCTCAGACAGAGCTCCTGTGAAACCACGCAGCCACCCAACTCTCAGGCTGCAGGGAGTGCCAGAGTCTGTCACTGGATATGGATGGCAGCAGTGAGAACCGCTGTCTGGGGTGTGACCAGGTGAAAGATCTGCTCAGCCTGGTGGGAGAGCTGTGAGAGGAATTAGAAAGGTTATTGAGTGTCAGGGAGGCTGAGAAAGAGATACCTGTAGAGCCATGGTCTTCCCTCCCTGAGACAGAAATAGGAAGAGCCACCAGACAAAACAAGATCAAGGGGACCCTCTATCCTCCCCCTTGTCAGGATGAAGGCAGTAGCTTAAAAGGAGGAGTGAATGGAAGCAAGTCCACAATCAGGGTGGCAGGTGAACCTTCTCCTTCCCCACCTCGACCTCCCAGGAACCTCTGTACAAATATGAGGCTCTGGCTGTGGAAAGCCATATGGAGGATGTGGATGACAGTTGAGCTACACTAGAGGTGTTAAAAAGATCAGAAAGATCTGTATTATAACAACCTCCATGAAGAAGAGAAAGCAGGCTATAGTTGTAGGTGACTCCCTCCTGAGGGCTACAGAAAGTCTGATATGGAGGACAGACCCTCCTCTTAGGGAATTCTACTGGTAACCTGGGACCTGGGTTAAGAACATCAGTAGGAAACTTCTTATGCTGGTACATCCCTCAGACTATTACCCACTACTGCTCTTCCATGTTGTTGGTAATGAAGCCAAAATGCATAGTGCAAAAGCAATAAAAAGGCTTCAGGGGGAATCTTGGGCACAGGTTTGTTGGATTTTTTTTCTTTCTCCTTCCAGCTGTGTGCAGTGACATTGTGAGAAACAGATGGACTCAGTCTTTTAATACATGGCAAGTATCACTGCAACAGTTTTGGATTTTTCAACAATGGTGTGGCTTACACAGCACCAGCCTTAGTGGTGCAAATGCTGTTGATTTTGTACCTTTATCACAGACTCCTAAAGCAATATTTCTTTCTTAAGGTCTTATTCTAGGATCCTAATCACCCAAGGTCCTAAGAAACTCTTGTGTGCATATGTATCACAAAGGCAGAAGAAGCCCTTATTCAAAAAGATGTGCACCGAGGACATTCCTTCGCACACTGAGGTGTTAGAAGTTGACATGTAATAACATGTAATTGCTCACCCTGACATATATGCAGCAGAGTTCACTGTTTAACCACATGCCATAAGTTCTTATGGCCCTCCCTAACAGGAGAATAGGAATATGCTTCTATTCATATGGATGCATGATTATGATCATTTAACAGAAAACAAGCATATTTTCTTCTTATAACTCTGCAGCTGGCCCCAGGCATTATTACTTACTCTGCACTATTCAAAGTCTTGTTTAAAGACAGGACTATTAATTTTCTTATTGATCTTTACTGCACTCACTTTAGCTTTCGAGTGCTTCATAAACATTAATATATCTTTTACAAGTCTCTGAGCTAAAGTGATACTGTTATCCCCACTGTGTTGCCTCTGGGCCTCAGTTCCTATCTACATCCTTCAAATATATAAGTACATCAGATACATGAGAACTTGACGTCTGTTAATTTCAGTGGAAATTAGTTATTTGAATACATAAGATCAAAAATTGTTTAGCATGACAGAAACAATCGACTTTTCTTTTCTTTTCTTTTCTTTTCTTTTCTTTTCTTTTCTTTTCTTTTCTTTTCTTTTCTTTTCTTTTCTTTTCTTTTCTTTTCTTTTCTTTTCTTTTCTTTTCTTTTCTTTTCTTTTCTTTTCTTTTCTTTTCTTTTCTTTTCTTTTCTTTTC
>VXBZ01005403.1:27175-43447 GCA_013399135.1 Heliornis fulica
TCTTCTCTTCTCTTCTCTTCTCTTCTCTTCTCTTCTCTTCTCTTCTCTTCTCTTCTCTTCTCTTCTCTTCTCTTCTCTTCTCTTCTCTTCTCTTCTCTTTTTATTTTTATTTCAGGCAGGGGGTTGGACTAGGTGATGTTTCAAGGTCCCTTCCAATCCCCCACGTTCTGTGATTCTGTGATACTGTGAACTGTCTGCCAAAGGAGATCAAAGAGCCAATAAAAGAATTTGCTCCTCTGAACTACATAAAAAAATGAGGAACTTGTCAGGGTTGTGAAGGGTCATGAAGGTTTGGGAAGGTGAAGATTTAGGAAAGTCTTGCTACTGTGAGGATGATATGGTGGAGTTCAAAATCTTGAGGGTAAGGAAAACAAGGAAGGGCAGAATCACAACTATGGCCTTCTGGAGAAGAGATTTCATTCTGTTCAGGGACCTGCTGGGAAGAACACAAGGCAATATGGCCCTGGAAAGCATTTGGGTTCAGGAGAGATTTTTTTTTCATGAATTACTTCCTCAGTCATCCATCTCCTCATACACTAACTAAAGTAAAGACAGCAGAAGACTTGCATAGATGAACAAATTTCTTTTGGCAAAATTCAGACATAAAAAGGAAACATAGAGGAGGTCAGTGAAGGGTTAACTCACACAGAAAGAATACAGAACCACTGTATGAATGGTCAGTATAGGGTCAGGAAAACTAAAATTTACCTCGTGTAGAACCTGTATAATGGTGTGATGGGCAAGAAGAACACCTTAGATAGATTGAGGTAACAGAAGCAAAAGAAAGATGAGGGAAAATGTGTACCAGCTCCTGAATGAGGGAGACTTGTTTACAAAGTTAATGGGAAAGACCAAAGAACACAATTTCTTCACATGGGTCTTTACTGTAATACTCGTGAACAAGTTGAACACAAACCAACATTTTTCCATAGGTACCATATATATATTTATAACATATTATTAGTTAAGAACTTTTGTATTTACAAGTTCCTTGAAGACAGTGAATTCATCACCAACAATCCAAAGTATCTCTGTGTCTGTTGCTTCAATAAATTACACTTTTATTAAGCTAGTCGTGCTAATTCTTATTGAATGCAACCAAACTCTTTTGAGACAGTTGTGGTAGTTCAATAGACTTGACTAGGCTGAAGGTGTCCTTCGTTATTTGTGTATCCAAATTGTGGTAGTTATGAGTATGGAATGTGAAGGGACCTATAACGATAAATTGGCCATTGTGTATTTTGTTATCCATGCATCCGAATCATGGTAGTTCCCAGTGTGGAATGCGGCCAGACCTACAACAATAAATTGGGCATTCCCCTTTAATGCAACAACTGCTTAATTCCTTAAGACATCTTTATTGTTTTCACTATAGTTTATTAAGTTATCCAATACCATTGTGTTTACAAAATAACCTTTTTTTTCCTCAATAGCTATTCTAGCACTGAAACAGACAAATTGCTTTGTGCAAGTTCATAGACTAATGCAGTTTGAGCATGTACAAGTTTATATGCTTATGAATTGTGAGCATGTACCTTTTTCCAAAAACTAAACATGAGTCATGAACTATGTCAAGTCTAACTTTGCTTTTGAGTTTTAATGCATGTTTGTAATAATTTTGTATTCTGTGATGCGCTATGCTGATCTTACAGAAACACATTTTTTCTTTCGACCGAGTCCATTGAAAAACCTTTCTTTTCTATAGAAGTAAGTACTTGAAGCCATGTATTTTAAACAGTCCAAACATGACAAGAAAAATAATTTTATCCAAAACCAAACACAGTATAAATAGAAAATACTTTACGTGTACAGCTCTTTGTGTACGTATCCACTGCAGATGTATGACGAACAGTCACACCCAACAGGATGTCAGTTGTTTATTATTTATAAATACATCTGTAGTTCTGTTTCTGTTGATAGTTTCCTGATTAATGTCTGCCTGTACTTTCTGATTTCAACTGATCCCTGATTCAGGTACATCTGGTGTCCTATCCAACCTCTTATTCAACTGCTGCTGGGGATCGCCTATGTAATCATTGGTCACAACGCTCAGGAGACCTGGAAGCATAATCAGATCAGATCAGATCAGATAATCATGATCTTAGCACTTTGCATGTAAAACAACCAGGGATATGCTTGACTGCTAATATGTGCAGTAACAGCAATGACACAACACAAGAGATCTTCCCTGGCATTAACAGGATTAATAGCTCCCTGAAATCTCATGATGCAGGGGATATGTTTTGAAGGCATGTGTATAAGGAATGAAGGTGATGGTAGCTTCACCAATGGTGGTGTTGCCAGGTGAAACAGCTGCAGCAGTAGGCAAGCTGACTGCAGGACATCAGGACATTTGCAGAGACAAGATCTTGAAATCTTAATTGTCATAGGCTGCATTTGGAAGTGCAGTGGATGGAGACTCCCAAGATGGAAGTCTGAAAACTTGTGACTTCTAACCACAAAAGGTAGACGTCTTCTCCACCTTCAGAAATACACCTGCAGAACAAGTGCAGGGGCCTTGTAATAGCTCAAGAGAAATAACAGTTACCAGGGAGGCAGGAGGAGACCTGATGTGTAACTGCACATGCATATTATATTACTAGAGCAACAGAAAAATCTACTCAGGACATGACAGTGTGTAATCAAGAACACTGATGTTACCATATATAAAAGCACTTTGCATTACACATGGAACTCATGTATTTTTAAAGGAGTTCTTAAGTTCAAAACACAACTTTGCATAGCTTCAGAAACATAATACATCACTAAAAGATACTCAGTTCCGTGCTGATACAATCTCAACTAGGGAGAGCAGAGGGAGTAAATGGAGATTGTAAGTTTCAAAAATATGTTTGCTATGGTCGTCCAATTTTATAAGATAACAATACATATCAAGAAAATTTAAAGCACAAATTCCAGCTAAATTCATGGCCTGAAAAATTTCCAAGTTCTGCTCCTAATGAATATATATTGTCAGATATGCATCAATTTTATTGAAAATTTTAATTCACATGTTTTCTCCTGTGCACTTGTTGTGGTTTCTTTTTGCAGAATTTTATGATCATTCTTCAGAACTAAACAAAATTGCAGTATCGCTTGATTCTGAGGCTATTTTAATGAACATTTTTTCACAAATTAAACCAAGACTGTATATTGTTAAACTACATGATCTTATGGTAATAATTGTGTATTGGCCCAGCTGCAATGAAGCTATGAAATCTACAGTTGTATCCAAACAAAGGGGTTTTGGGTTGTTTGGTTGTTTCAGTGGGTTTTTTTGGGTGGTTTGTTGGGGTTTCTTTTGGTGGGGTTTAATTTTTGTTTGGCGGGGGCGTGGGTGGGGGGGGGGGGGTTGTTGTTTGGGTTTGATTTTGGTTTGTTTTCTTTTTCCCCTACAAGGGGAAAAAGAAAACAAACAATCTAACAGGTTAGATTGTGAACTAATAAAATTAAGCTTGTGATGACATAACAGAAGTGACTCTGACTAAACAGGATCACACCATGGTCAGAGTTATCCCCTTTGACAGGTATATTATAGATATTTATATTCTTAATTTCATATACCAGTGTGTTTGAGGAGAGGGAAAAGTTGAAAGACATTTTTTTCTATCTAAAGCTGAGTTTCATTGTACAGTATTTCATCTCATTGATTACTGTAACAGCATTTTGGCATAATATGCATTCTACATGTGAGGAAGAGCAGTTTCTTTGTGGTCTTTGAAGTAATTACTTATCACACTGCATAAACAAGTTAAAGCTTGTGAAGCTTATATCCTTCAAACTGCAGGAATCCATACCTGAAGCCCTGGAGTCTTCAAAAAAGACATTTTAGTCTAATATTACAAGTAACATCTCTCAAGATGTGAATTCTTTAAAATTCATAATTACACCTTTTTTTTTTTTTTAATTGGCCATATTGGAGACACACAGTGGAAAACTGTGAATTTAATAGATTCCTACAATAACTTTCTGAAACTGGAGTGCTTATAGTGTAGAAGCCCGCATTACATAAAGCTTTCTGAACTCATACACTAAATAAGAACAGATTCTATATTACTCACAGCCTTTGCAATCACGGAAGAAGAGCAAAAATATGGAAAGAAAAAATGTAAGTCCTAATATCTTTGAAGATACCTTAATATGTCAGACAAGAAGTTACAAACAATATTTCAAAAGTAATTCTGAAATATGATGTCTTTATATTTTTAGTTAGCCACAACCATGGTAAAATAAATGGAAGTTTATTCACTTTCACTTAATGTGAATGAACTTAAAAGGTGTAAGTTCAAATTGTATGTGAAAGGGGAAACATTTCCACAAGTGCCTTAGAACTGAAGTAGAGCTTGAGAACTACTATCTTCTAAGCAGATATAAGAATCATTGATGACTAAAGAGGAGATTTAAAGAAGCTTACACATTCAGACATTTGTAGAACTGTGAAGGTCCTGTTTACCTAAGGATGCTACAACTGAAGCTTCATAGTAGGCTTCATTCAGTCCATCTTCTAGCTACTGTTGATTTTTCTTCAACAACACTCACAACTGTATGATCAGATAGTAAGTCAGAGCAGAGTGCTGATTTAAAGACACTGTCCTCACAAAAAAAAAAAAAAATATTTGGAAAAGATCTCCTGTGTTCCTGAGTCCAGATCTATTGCATATCATTATTTCACATAATTTCAAGTATCTAAACACAATTAGACAATCTATACAAGTATGTGATGTTTCACACTAGGAAAGAAATCTTGTTCTTGCAGAGACTAGGTACCTAACTATTACAGAAGTGCAGCTATGTAGCATATAGTATTCCATAATCCATTAATTGATAATACGGGCTCCTTTGGTATTTACTGCAACCAAAACATTAAGCTGACCTACCTATTCCCTATAGGTGTTTTTTTTCCTGTTTTATATTCTATCATATGCAGAACATTCATTGAATGTAATCTATTGAAGATTCCATAAGTTGAAGATGGTGACATTTTATTCTTTGTAGAAAGTTTTCACCTATTACTTCTCTCTAGTTTCCTAAATTTCTGAAAGCCAAATACACAGAGAATTTTATCATCTGATTGAACTGTGAATACATAGAAGGTGCCATCAACTGAGAGACACAAATACTGTAAGAGAACTAAGTCCTACGATAATTAACAGTACAAAACACACACCATACTGTGCAGTTATTCTTGTGTTAGCAGAATACATCTTGTTCAGGCACATCAAGGCCAGTTTATCGTATCTGTTAGCATAAACCCATGAACTTTTCCTGTAGCAGACTTTAGTTAACCTTATATGTAAGTAGAAATAGACAAAATAGACAAAGACTAGCTGTCCCCAACAACATAACTGTTCTTTAATAGGGGTTTTTTTTTGTCTGCTCGGGGAAATAGACAGGCAAACTGCACAAACAACCTGTTGTTCATCAAGAAGGGTAAACTTTCAGAAGTATCCTGAATAAGAAGGTATTGAGAACCAACAAAGGAGGCCATAAATCCAACAACATTACTGCAATTTGAATGGACTGGTAACCAAAGAGGTATTATTTTCCAAAGCCTGTTACTAAGAAACTATTAGAAACTCAGGGAACTCAGAAAGAGGATAATGTAGGCAACACAGAAAGAACTCCAAAACTCTCCTCCAGGACTACATAATGCAAAGCTAGAATATCTGCTGATCTGCCCCACTTTTCTTTTGGATTGTGATATATCTCCTATAGAAAGGGGAAACCACGTCATCCATAAAATTATAAGTATTTGTGATTAAAATGTCAGATTTTCCAAACTTTTGTGGTTTTTTTATCTTAAAAAAACAATGTGAGAGTGTTAAAAAGATTGATGACATGGATCCTTTGGCAATTGGCAATGACATTCATATTTTACCCACCTTAACATTTTTCTTTTCCTTAATGTAGGTTGGTGGGTCTCCTTCTCTTTATAACCTACAACTCATTTAAAATTTTAGCATCCAAAACTAATTTCAGAATTTGAAGTACTGGTATAAATTCCTCCTATGAATAAAACAACATCTGCAGTTTTAAATGTCAGTTTTGCCCTCTGCTGCCAATAAAGAATAAATCATTTCCTGCTGTAAAGAAAATTGTTGGACAAGATGTCAGAGTACTTACTGAAAGTGAACAGTATTATGTCTTGATCCCTAATGTGAAACACAACCCACCCCACATACTTTCCTTAGTCATGCTAAGGATCGTCATGATCAGAGATTGATATTTCACCAGAGACAGAATAAACTTCATACAATATAAATATTTTGATGTATCTGTATTTGGTTTCAGAGTTTAGGATACAAATATTGTTATTTAAGATGTGATGGATTATCCAGTTTGCCACAGGACTTTCCCTATTTTAATTATAACCAACAATATTATTCCAGATTTACTAATTAAAAACAAAAAATAACCAAACCCCCCAAAAACTAAAATAAAACATCAAAACACCATTTCATATATTAAAAATCTCATCTTTTTCGCATGAAATGGCAAGTGAAGCAGAAAAGTGTAAAGGGAATAGTTGAAAAATATCTAAACTATGTTCCTGAAATCCTGTTAACCTGGTAAAGTGTTCACAGTTTGACAGCAATTGTGTTACTGCAACTGACATTGTGGAAGAGGATTGTATACTTAAGAGGCAGCTTCTTCTACTTCAATATAAGTATTTTGATTTACCTGTAGCCAGGATCAAGTCCTTGACAGATGATTAACAATCTTACCTTTATGTAGATAACTTACTAGCATAAAGATAGAGTCTTCACATTTTGCAATGTTATAATGTTGCTTTAATCAAGGAGAGTGGCCTGTGATCAATACAGGGTGGTTTTATGCTAATCAACTGTCATTTACTAATAAACCTGAAGATGTTAGTCTTCTGGAAGCACCAGTTGCAATTTTTCAATGTATGATAAAATGGGGTGAAGTAATTTCATTCTTCCTTCAAAGCTGTAAAACCACAGCACATATTACATGAATATTGCAGGGACGGATTTGTGCCGATACTTTGTTTGAAAGTCATACAGTTTAATTGTTGGCAGTTGTTGCATGAGGTAATTTTCTTATAGCATTGCTCTGTCACCAGTACACTAAATTCACCCTCTGACCCTTAATGCGCATTTTATTTACATAAAAGGCACCACTTCAGCAGCCAGGCCTAGGGTCTCACATGCCACATCAGCCACAGAAAGAGAAACAAGTACACACCTATCAGGGAGTGGATGGCAGACACCACTACTGGCAGGAACTCCTGGATAATTCCAGAAGCAGCTGGCACCAGGGGTCCAGACTTAACAAAAAATAAAGCCAGAAACAAAACAACTAAGCAAATGCACGATCTCAGCAAAAAACTTGCTTTGTTAGGAAGAGCTATTAAGTTCCCTTCCCTTCTCTGAAATCCCTGCCACTCCACGGGGCTCCCCCTCCCCAGTTATCCCTGCCTAAATACTTAAAATTAAGCCACAGAGCAGTGTCAAAAAAACCCAGTCCTTCCTTCAAAACTTCTGAAAGCAAGTGTAGGCCAAACGGACAGAGATAAAACATGTAGAAGGCCTCCAAAATGCAGGCTGCTAGAAAACAAAGCTGGGGACATGAATATACACTCTCCCACCCACCCCTCAGCCCCCAAAACAACAGGAACGATTGTTGGGTACTGACACTCCAGTTGGGTGGTATGAATTGTGAGGGACCTTAAAGATAATCTAGTCCCAACCCTGCTACCATGGGCAGGGACACACTCCACTAAACGAGGTTGCTCAAAGCCCCAAATAACTTGACATTGAAGACTTCTAGGGTGGGGGAATCCACAACTGCTCTGGACCAGCTTGTTCCAGCCCCTCACCACCCTCATACAGAATAATATTTTTTCCTAATGTCTAATCTACCTTTTTTAGTTTAAATCCATTAGCTGTTGTCCTATCACTACACTCCCTGATTAACAGCCCCTCTTCATTTTTCCTGTAGGTCCCCTACAGCTACTGAAAATCTAAAAAGGTTTGTCCTAGAGCCTTTTTCTTCTCCAGGCTGAACAAGCCCATCTTCCACCATGCCTTCATCATAGAGGTGCTCCAATCCACTGATCATCTTTCTGGCCCTTGGACTTGCTCCAAGACATCCATGTCTTTCTTGTATTGGGGACCCCAGAGGTGGCAGCAGTGGGGTGAGATTTCACAGGAGTAAAGGTGCATAACCAGCTTCTTCGATACTTCTTTTGACGCAGACTAGGATACAGTCAGCTTTCTTGGCTTCAAGGAATGAATTTTGGTTCATTTTGAGCTTTTAATCAACCAGCAACCCAAAGTCTTTCTCCTTAGGGCAGCTCTCATTCCATTATCTGTGCTTGGGACTGTGCTGAACCATGTGCAAGATGTTGTATTTGGCCTTGTGGAACTTCATGAGGTTTACATGGGTCCATCACTCTAAAATTTTCAAAGGTCCCACTGGATGACACCATAGTCTCTCCTGAGTGTTGACTGCACCACACCACTTGATGCCATTGGTCAACTTGCTGAGGTGCACTGAATCTCATTATCAATGTCGCCCACGCAGGTGCAAAACAACGCCGGCCCCCATACCAGTCCCTTAGGAACATCACTTATAAGTGGTCTTGATTTGTACTTTGAACCGTTGACAAAAAAATTCTTTTAGTGTAACCATCCAGCTGTTTCCTTATCTACTGAGTGGTCTATCCATCCACTATGTCTCATATGAAGACAAGGATATCATGTGGGGCAGTGTCAAATGGCTTAGGTGTATGACATCAGTTGCTCTTGCTATATTCAACCTGGATTGTTCCTCCTCAGGTGCAGATTTTTGCATTTCTCATGTAACTTCTTGAGATTCCTGTCAGCATATTCTCGAGCTTGTCATGGTCCTTCTGGAAGGCATCAGAACCTTTTGCCATGTTGGTCACTCCTTCAAGTTTTATGTCATCTGCTCAGAGTAAATTCTGTCTTAACACCAACATCATGAATTAAGATGTTAAGCAGGACTTGTCCCAGTATTGATCCCTGAGGTACACTGCTAGTCACTGGCCTCCAGCTAGACTGCATTGTTAACCACCACTCTCTGGTCCTGACTGTTCTACCAGTTTTTAACCCATGTCACTCTCCACTCATCCAAGTGTTCGTTCAGTGTTCCCTAAAAAAAAACAACACACCACCACCACCACCACCACAACAACAACAGCAACAACAACACAAAAATACAACCAACCAAGGTGATTAGTAACTTCATTTAATTGTATGCTACCTGGTATTTAAAAGAAAAATCGGTCTGTATCTCCTATTGTTTAACACTGAATCTCAAATGGACTAATCTCATTATCTTTTCTCAATGGTTTGCCCAGATTGTTTGTCCATTCCACTGAAAAGAAATTGATCTAAAGTCTGAGTATTTATATGCAGTCATCCTGTCCTTACAGGATGACTTACATCCTGACAGGACAGGACTGATTCAACTAAATTTAGGCTTCTGCAGCATACATCCTTATATTCAGGCTAGTTCCCCTAGGCTTCCTCTGAGCTGATTGGAAAGAAATAGGCTCTTTTAAAATAAAATTCATCTCATCCTAAAAATAGGGCAAATATATTGCTCCTTAGAAGTGCCCATTTCCCTTCATTATAAAAGAAGCCTGGGTGATTAATTCATATGAAGACATCGAGGCCATAGAATTCTGATACTTGGTTCAATTACCTAAACATAGGTGTCTGGTGGCATTTAACATGCCCTGGGTTATCCAAGGGCACATGCGCAAGACTGGAAAGTATAACACAAGGCTCATGAGAAAAGCCAGGCCCTCTAAAGTGGAAGCTGGAAGCCAAGACAAAGTTCATTAAGAAATCCCACATGAGATGCTTAAGAAAATTCAAGTCCTATGCGTGTTTTCAGTTCCAGATTAGTTGAAATTCAGCAGCCTGAATTTGAGCACCTATAGTATAAGGAGAATAACCTTTCCACTAAAACTAATTTAGTTTTATCCATTATCAACTGTACAGTTTTCCACACTCCAAAGACTTTATTAATTATACAAACAATAACAGAAGTTAAAAAGTCCAATTACTTGCATTTAAACAACTAATTGTACATGTTCACAATCTGAAAGGAAATCTAAACCCTGAAATGTGATAAAAACATTCTTAGTTTATGTTTATTGTTTGTAAATATTTCAAGACTTTTAATCTATATATATATATGCATCTCTTACAAATTTCAAGTTGAGGTAAACAAATGTTGTCCTAAATATCTCTGTGTCATGGGTTTGCAACGTGGCTTCTTTAAGATGCAGCTAGAAAGTTGAAGGGTCCAACAAAGAAAATCCCAGCTGGGCTCCCAAGGCCAAACTCCCAAACCCTGTTACTGACAAGGCCGGCCGGGACAATCAGCACCGGTCACAGCACCTCTGGGAATCACATTTTAGAGATAGAAGAATGCAAACAGACACATTTTGCCACCAGAGAAGGGAGTGAAAAGATGGAAGAAACTTTGAAGACACCAAGGTCAGTGAAGGAGGGGAGGAGGAGGCACTGAGAGAAGATTCTCTGCGGCCTGTGTAGAATACCATGGTGAAGCAGGTGTCCTCCTGCAGCCCATGGAAGACAAAGAGACCCCACTTGTAGCCTGTGGAGAGGTACCTGTGCCAGACAGGAGCCCACCATGGAGCAGGTGGAGGATAACGGAGGAATCTGTGACCTATATTGGAGCAAGCCCCTGGCAGCACCTCACCATGGAGCAGGTGGAGGATAACGGAGGAATCTGTGACCTATATTGGAGCAAGCCCCTGGCAGCACCTGCAACCCGTGGNCCCCAGGAAGGGAAACAACTCATGAGGAACTGATCGAAGACTGAAGCCTCCCTTCCCTATTTCCCACCGCCCCTTTTCCCCTGTGCCATCCTGGGAAGGTGAAACATCATGAATAAATTGAAATCTGCAGAGATGTCGGGGGGGGGGGGGGGTGTTTTAAGAGCTGTTTTGTACTTCTCATTATCTGGCTATGGTTTCTATAAGTTTCTGGAGCTTAGCCTAAATAAATTAGTTTTCTTGCCCTTCTTCTGTGCTGTTTTGCCCATGACACTGAATACAGAATGATCTCTCCCTGTCCTTATCTCGACTCCAAAGCCTCTCAACATGTATTTTCTCCCCTGTCCAGCTAAGAGGGGAGTGATAGAGCGGCTTTGGTGGGAGTCTGGCCTCCAGACAGGGTGAAACCACTACACTCTGGAATATTGCAGTGTTAAGTTGGTAGGTCATTGTTCACACATTCACATGCTGGAAGGGTAGACACAAACTCTTAGATTCCACTTCTGAATTAAAATCTTTTTTAAAAAAGGTCATCAAGATATGGCACAGTTAAGACATAAAGTGTGAAAATCACCTTTATAAACTACTGACATTCAGAAAATTAAGAAAGGGCAAATACAGGTGATGAAAAGTAGGTCAACTGTCTGAGCACTGGAAACTATATCAAGAATTATTTAATTAGCTAGATAAACATATTAACTAATTAGTTTTTCATTGCATACTTTAAGTCTCCTTCCTACAACCTTCTGCCTTCCCTTCAGTCTTTGTTCCAGTTCCTTGATTTTGCACATCCCCTATGCCCCATTTCTTTCTGTTTCTCCATACTTTACAACCATTTTGTCTTCCCTTAATTGCTGCTGGAAACTCCCATATACCTCCGCATTTCAGTTTTCCCCTTTTTTATTTTACTATCTTGCATTTCACTCCTGTTCTCAAGTATTCTATATCTCTTTTTACTCTAGCTTCACACTAAGTTCCTCTGACCAATCTTATAGGCTTCTATGATGGAATGACCAGCTGGGTGGATGAGTGTCTCTTGACTTTAGCAAAGCTTTTTCACTGTTCCTCATACCATCCTTGTAAACAAACTTAGTGTAGTGTGGGTTGCTGAGGCAGGTTGAGAACTGTCTAAATAGCAGGTCCCAGAGGATTGTTATAAGTGATGCAGTCGAGTTGGAGAGGCTTAAACAGTGATATGCCCAAAGCATAAGTGCTCGGTCCAGTCTTACTCAACATATTAATCAAGGACCTGGATGAGGAAACAGTGTGTACCCTTAACAAGTTTCTGGTGATACAAAACTGGGAGGAGCAGTTGACACACCTGAATGCTATTCTGCCATTCAGTGAGACCTGGATAGGCTCGAAAATTGAAGAGGAACAAAATGAAATTCAACAAGGTCAGCTGTAGGGACCTGCACCTAGGGAGGAGTAACCCCAGCCACCAGTAAAAGTTAGGGTTTGACCTGCTGGGAACAGGAGAAGGACCTGAGAGTCCTAGTGGGCAAGTTATCCATGAATCAGAAGTGTGTCCATGTGGCCAAGAAGTCCAAAGGTATCCTGTGGTGCATTAAGAAGAATGTGGCCAGCAGGTCGAGGGGGGACACCCTCCCTCTCTGCTCTGCCCTAGAGAGGCCAGATCTGGAATATTGTGTCCAGTTCTGGGCTCCCCAGTTCAAGAAAGACAATGGATTACTGGCTGAGTCTAGTGGAGGGCTAAAAAGAAAATTTGGGGAATGGAGCATCTCTCATATGAAGAAAGGCTGAGAGACCTGTGTCTGTTCAGTCTGGAGAAGAAAAGACTGAGAGGGGATTTGATCTATACTTATGAATAACTAAAAGGTGGATATCTAGAGGAAGGGACTAGACCCTTCTCAATGGTACCCAGTGTCAGGGCAAGGGACCATAGGCAAAACCTGGAACACAAGAAGTTCCAATACACTATGTGAGGAAAACCATCTGGATTCTGAGGGTAAAAGAGCACTGGAACATTTTGCATCCAGAGATGTTGTGGTGACTCCATCTCTGGAGATATTAATGATCTTCCTGGAGACAATCCTGCAGAACATGCTGTAGGTGATCCTGCTTTAGCAAGGGTGTTAGGCTAGATAATCATAGAATCATAGAATCATAGAATGGCTAGAGTTGGAAGGGACTCCCAGCGGTCATCTAGTCCAACCCCCCTGCAACAAGCAGGGACACCCCCAACTAGATCANCGGGTGGATTTCATCAGGTCCCATGGACTTGTGCACCTTTAAGTTCCTCGGATGTTTCCGAACCTGCTCTTCAAGTACAGTGGGCGGTGGTTCCTCCTCACAGTCCCTGCTCGTTCCTTCCACAGCTTGGGTGGTGAGACAAGAGGCTTTATCGGTGAAGACTGAGGCTAAAACGTTATTGAGTACCTCAGCATTCTCCATGTCCTGGGCAACCAGGACACTGGTGTCTTTCTGCAGGGTGCCTACATTTTACCTGGTCTTTCTTTTGTCCCCTACATACCTATAGAAATTTTTCTTATTGCTCTTGATATCCTTCACCAGTTTTAGATCCGTCAGGGCTTAAGCCTTCCTCACCCAATCCCTGGCTACTCTCTCAGTCTTCTTGTAGTCCTCCCAGGTAGTCTGATTCCACTTCCACTCTCTATATGCTTTCCTCTTCACTTTCAGTTGGTCCAAGAGCTCCTTGCTCATCCATGCAAGCTTCCTGGCCTTTTTGCCTGACTTGTTCTTCATCGGGATGCACCTCTGCTGAGCTTGGAGTAGGTGCTCCTTGAATGTCAACCAACTTTCCTGAGCCCCTCTTCCCTCCAGGGCCGCTTCCCATGGCACTCTGCCCATCAGGTCCTTGAAGAGGCCGAAGTCCGCCTTCTTGAAGTCTAGGACAGAAAGCTTGCTGTGTAAGTTCCTCACAGCCCAGTGGATCTTGAATGCTACCGTGTCATGGTCGCTGCAGCCAAGGCTGTCCTTCAGTATCACATCGCCCACCAGTCCCTCCCTGTTGGTGAGAACAAGGTCAAGCATAGCACCCCTCCTTGTCAGCTCCTCTATCACCTGCAGAGTGAGTATCAATCTACAGAAGTACCTTCCAAACCCTACCATTCCTTTATTCTGTGTTTCATTTTCTCCCATGTTTCTTCCAATGCTGAGAAATTGTCTTCATAGTTTCTTTAAAATGCTTTTCCTTTTATTACTTCAGTCTTTTTAGCTTCATTTCAATCTATCTTTAATAACACCTGATCTTAATCTGATTTTGACAGATCATGGTTTTATGTGACTAAGAAAAACCTTCTTAGAAAAAATAAGTCCCTAAGAATCTGGATCCATACTATAGTTTTATTATTGAAATACAGTTCTGTTTTACTGAAGATATATCAAACTTTCTCTGTATACTCGTACGTGATACAATGATAAATGTACAGCCCTGTATACCTTTCAGAACTTTGAAGCTAAGGGTAAAAAGTTATTCTTCATATATCCTGATCTGATAACTGAAAGTTTACTTATTTGTTTTTAATAAAAAATATTTATTGTTGCTCTTTTTTTTTTTTTACACACATGTATACATTTGAATGAGAAAATATATCCATTTAACTGAAGCGATTTCTCAGTAGTGGGAGAGAAATCTAAAACTAATAAAGTAGCACATGCTTTAAATATGAGCAGCATCTTCCCTGATGACAACACCATTCTTTAACAGCTCTGAAATATTTTTATGTGTACTAAGCCAATAGTCTCAGAAGAATATAAAACACTGGGAAAATGGTACAATATTGAATAAATATAACAAATGAGAATGCAGCAAAAATATCAGGAAGAAAGCTTCTTAAATTACAACGTAGTGCCTACTCTCAAATGAATAGCTAGACATCTCTGTTACCTCTTGTAGCACAAATTATGTTTAGAGATATTTATCATCAATTTGAGTTAAACCCCAATGATTGCAACAGAGTTACTCCATTGAAAGAATAAACCTAGCAAAATAAAACCATTATACTTCTTTGGATTATTACTGCATTATTTTTTACCAGAACAATTTTAATTAATTTCTCCCTAATATCCTCACACATGCATTTTTTTTTCTTTTTCTTCCTTTTCCCTCTGAAATACTGAAAAAACACTGGTTTCCTTTTCCTGACTTAAATTTGAAAGAAGAGACTAGGTGTTTTGGTATTGTCTCCATTGCATGATACATGTTCAGTTGCACTTCCCCATAAAAAAGCCAGGTACATGTTGCATATGTTCCTTCTATTTCTCATGAAAAAACTAATTGTAAAGCAATGCTGCTTTACAATTTTCATCCACTTTTTTTTATGGAGAGTATTTGACTGGGAAATATTAATTATCAAAAGTTTCATGTGGACTGTATGCTTTATCAAGGGTAGAAATAGAGCAGAGAAGCACTGGACCAGTCTCACATAAAAATCAGTCACTCATGTTAGTCTTAGGAAAATGTATCATGATACCTCCCAGCAATAACTTACCAATTTTAGTCGTATTTCAAAAACTTTCCTTAGTCATATACACAAATCTCAGCTTATTTTAGTTGTATATAGTACTAATATCTAAATCTAAGTTAGTCAGCCTAAGATACCTTTTAAATCAAAACAGGGAAAGCACTTTTTAGAGCGCGATGCATCTTTAGGTAACTATTTTAGGAAGAAGTGATTTGCACTATCAAGATAGACATATGCATCTGCCCAATAATGCTCACATAAGAATAGTCAAAGAATTTATTTTCAGTTAATATATGTAAGCTTCTTTATTAATTTTATTTATTTATGCAGAAATTTAGTGCTTCTGTTGTCAGAAAGTTCAGTAAAAACTAATGCTTGGCATTTTTTGGATCCATTTAGCAGCTATGTTTTGAGGATCAAGGATTCTCAATTACTGAGTTTATTTCTAAGAAAAATTTATACAACAAATAATGAACCTTAGAAAGATTTCTAAATATAGCTGAGGTCTGAACACTGAACATAGAGATATAGCAATATAATTGTAAACTTTAGTTGTCCTGTATAATGAAAAACACCACACAAATGTTTTCTTGGCATATTGCCACATGTCAGACTATTTTAATTACTCTTTGTCAGAGTCAGAATTCATTAGTTAAAAGAAAAAAAGGTTAAAAAAAAAAAAGTGTGAGTTTGGAACAGTGAATATGTTTATTTAAAAAATAAACTTTCCCAGAAACAAACCCATTAACTAATGAAAATTGAAGAGAATTCACCTACTACAAGTCACATATAGAAATACATATCATAGAGCCTCTTGTTAGTAGTCTTTGCTTTATCAAAAGATCAGTTATACCTCTATTTTTTTATTCTTTTGACAGTTTTTGCAATGCAGATAGACTTTCTTTTTTTTTTTAAGATATTTGCAAGAGACATTTTTGAATAGTTTTTGAGAGGCCTAGAGTAACAACAAATATGAGAGAAAATATATATATTTCCACTTACACTTGTGTTTAACCACAAACA
>VXBZ01005403.1:45678-72930 GCA_013399135.1 Heliornis fulica
TTTTAGCTGCTTAGTTTTCATAGGTCTGTAGGAAACTAGTGTAAAGAACCACTGATTCTGACTTTTACCTTGGGACACAACTGTGATATAAGTATTAAGGATTGGAGTTCTAATTTCTCTAACACAGACAAGAAGGAGAACAGTAAAAACCCTAAGGATTCCTACCTCCTTCATATGTCTGGAGGTTACGTAATTCTGGATTCGCTCTGTACAAGAGTAGAAAAATCTAACGTGGAGATACTCTGCAGTGCAGAAGGGGGAGGAAGTTGATTTGTGTTCCTTGCAAAAGAAGAAATGTTGTTTTCCCCTTTGCAGGCTTGCAGAGAACAGGAATATTTTGAAAGAACACACATCTGCTTTTACACATAATTGTAAGATTATCCCTTTCTTCATGTGAGAAGCACACTGAAAGCAATTATGCTTCAGAAGTCTGACAGTATCTACTGTAACTATTCTGAGAACAAATCTCTCCATCATTGTGGTTGATCAGAACACAGCGTAGCTCTATGAAGAAAGCATATCTAAACCTCAGTTTCATATATTATTTTTCTCTCCCTTTCCACTTTCAAATAATATTTTTTATTATAACCAAAAAAGCATTGAGAGATCGAAAATTCGTCCTTGTTTTCACATTCACAAGTCCATTTAGTTATATCTCAATTTTTTCTGCAAAAATCCAGTGACATAAAATCTAAACCTTTTACAGTTCCAATGAATGGTAAATGAAGTCATGTTGTCCCAAATCTGGAGTGATATTTTATTACATACTGTGTATTTGTGCAGATATGGGTGCCTGTTCCAAGACAGCACACTAATGCAGTTTTTATTTATACTCTTAATATTAAGACACTAATGTTTCTCTTTCATATGTATTATTTATTATTAGATGATTGGTTAACAAGCCTTCACCTTCTGTGTAAATTAGTGTGCATGTCTATTAATTCTAAGTTTTTTATGCAATTAGGGTGGGTGGTCCATGGGTTGGTGGTCACGATTTCCCACTGTAGGAATAACAGTTCCCCAAGTTACCTTTTTCTCTGTCAGTCTTTAGTGGTTCTTCAAGGTTTGTTGGTCAGACTAACAATATTTCAGCTACACTTCTATGTTTTTGACAATTGTATACATAGGCTAGATAATCATTAACAGGGTAGGGTTATACAGTGGGCATCTTTAGCAGAAATAGTTTTAGTTTAAAATACATGCTGCATATAATTTTGATATGACAGTCATACAGGCAATGAGTGCCAGGCATTTGCAGATATTCATCTCACTTGATATTCCAGAAGAAAATGAATTAATAATAAATATATGAAGCTTTGTTATTGATGTGAATGATATTTTGTTACAGGACTTTGGCTTATAAGCAATTTAGGATTTATTAATATTTGAGATAGTTTATAATATTAGGTAGTATAATTATTAACAGTACTTAATCATCAGCCAGTTTAACACAGTGATTCAACAGAATACGTTACTATCAAAAAGTGATGTAGTTAAAGATTAGAGGATGGCAAAGGTCACACAGAATTTACAGCAGGATTGTACACATATATGGAGGTTAAATCAAATTCTACATACAGACAGGCACCAAACAATCCTGGATCAAATTACACGGAGAAGCAAATACTTCTGAATCAAATTTCACACACACACACACAGATAGTGCTGAACCAATTGCAAACATACACACGCACACAGAGGTTAACCTGTGATTAAAATATTCCTTTAACTGAGTTTCATGAATTAATCTCTTTTACATGCTGGCATTCATCAAAGAACAGTCAGTGAACTTTGGGAAATCAGGCCTTTGAGTCCTTGCAAAATTAACCCCATATGATAATGAATCATTGCAAAATCTACTCTGGGAGGTGTTCCAGTTTGTGGCAGATTCTAGTTTATGTCACCAGCCCACTGCAGTACTAGAGAGCTCTAAGGGTCACTTTGTATATAGTCCTGAGATGGTTAGCTTTGGTCAGGATTCGCTACTCTGGTTCACAGTGAGTCATTCTGGTAGACAATTCAGACAGCAGGTGGCCCAGGTGGCAACAGGTGACTCCAGACCACTGCATTTGTGACCAAGATGATAATACAGTAGGGCTTATCCTGATGTACTATTCAGGCAGGAGATGGTCCAGGTGTGGTCAGAGGACCTGATGGCCAAGTCACTGAGGTGATATAGAAGGTAGAAGCACATGGGGCCTGTCCTGATATCTCAGAGTGGTCTCTGGGAGAGGGGTGGGAGGGTAACAGGACCACAGCAACTGTGTTATTTCACTTTGTTAATCAGGCTCCACTATCAGCACATTCCAAAAGATTAATATCTTACCGTGTTTCCCTGTAGTGTACTGTTATTGGAATAAATATTTGCTACTCTCCACAACAAAGAAAAATGTGACAAATATAAATACTTTTGCATTCCTTCAATTAATAAAACAACTAGTGTAACATCTGCATTGAGTTAAAGATTACTGGTAAAAATAATACTAATACTTCAAATATTGAATTTCTGGTGGAAAAGTAAAAAATATTGACATGAGCGACTTCAACTTTATAAGACATAAGAGATCATTATTTTTTGTTCCTGAATATCTGAATAATGACACTTTGTATGGAAATAAACATATGAATGATATGATAACAATAGCATATTTTCCCATTCCTTTATTTCTAAAAGAAGAATAAATAGAAGTTTAGGCTATTTTGATAATTAATTCTGATATTGTGTTAAATCTTAGTTAAAATTAATGTGCTCTGAATAACTTCTATGTTATTAATGTTTTCATTAAATTAGAGTATTAAGCAGGTATTCCTTGTAAACAATTGTAGCATGAAGGATGAGGGACAGACTTAAAATTTCTGTACTTTGAGAATATACTTAAGCTGTCTGCTACATTGGGAGTTTATAAATGCAATGGGCTTTTGGAATAAAAAATACCACTGTATGGAATGTGGTGGGCTGTTTCTACTTCATATTTTCACTTTACCACAAATGTCTCTTTATTAAACTCTTTTCTAGTATAACCATTTGTAATGAAAGAATTGTAATCCATTTATTACCTAAGTGTTTGAAATGAGATATGCTGAGTACTGCATCTAGCTCTTGTGTCCCCAATAAAAGATGTACTGTTGGAGTGGGTTCAGAGTAGAGACACAAAAACGCTCAGAGGGCTGAAGCACCTCTCCAGTGAAGACAGGCTGAAAGAGTTGGGCTTGTTCAGCCTGGGGAAGAGAAGGCTCTGGGGAGACCTTTCTGTGGACTTTCAGTACTCAAAGGGGACTTAGAAAGATGAGGACAGGGTTTTTAGCAGGGCTTATTTTTGATAAGGCAAATCTCCCATCAGTGGAAACATTCAAGGACAGACTGGATGGGGTCCTGAGCAACCTTATATAGCTGAACATGTCCCTGCCCAATCCAACGGAGTTGGACCAGATGACCTTCAATTATCCCTTCCAACACAAACTAGTCTATGACTCTATGATTCTATGATTATAAATCATATTAATCTATACAGTACAGATTTACTTTGCGAAAATATTTCTTTTCTTGAATTACCCAGTGATTGTTTTGGAGTTATTGTCAGGATGTTATGTCCTCCTCATTAACATAAACGGATTCCTTACCTCCAGGATTTCTTCATGTGATTTTTAACTTCAATTTAGTTCTAATGATTAAATGAATGATATCATAAGGCTTAAGCAGATACATATTTTATGAATCGGATGTAGTATCCCTACATGGAAGTGGACAGTATGTCCTTTATCTAAGCCTGTACTATTTTTAAGGACGATGCTGGAATTAACTCAATTTTGCCATAGTAAACAGTTCATAAAGGCTGCTGGTGAGAAGTTGGGGAATTTTTTCACATGTGATAGTATGGGATATTGATTATCAGAGTGTATTAACTCAATCTCTATCTTTTGCCTGCTGCTTAATATCAAAAAACATTGATACATGTACCTGAATTCCTTAAGCATGGATTTGTTAATGAACTTTTACCAGGAAATATCTTCTTTGTAAGCCTCCTGCCTATTGATAGGATTCCTTTCACAAAAAAAAGAAAACATAGAAAAGGTCAGTTGAATTTAAAATGCTCCCATTAACATTTGTTTCCCCAATCATACAAGCTATAACAAAGAACTTTAACAAACAGTTTGAATTCTTTGTAATTTGAATTGGTGTTGTTCATTCCCTTAATACACCACAATTTTTCCTTTCCTGATTCAGAAAGTTGTCATTAACTTGTCCATGTGCTGAAAAAAAAAGGTTCGTTTAGAAAATGGCTTCAAAAGTACATGCATTTGTAGTACAAATAATGTCTTAATTAGGAGCTGCTGTTGCCATAGTAACATTTACTACATTCTGTACACACACACAAACATATATATCATCCCAACAAAGAGAAAGTCAAATAATAACACCTGGAGGCATTCATATATGAGCAAGGAGCTCCTGGGATAACCCAGACACAAAACGTAAGCCTGCAGAGGATGGAAGCAATGCAGATAGCCTGGGAGGAATACACAGACACTATCCACACAGCCAGAGATCAACTTAGAGAAGCTAAAGCTCTGATAGAAATAAAGATTGTTTTTCATGGAGTGTACTAATAGGACACAGGATAAAGGCTTTAAACTAAAAGAGGGGAGATTTAGATTAGACATGAGGAAAAACTTCTTTTCTCTGAGGGTGGTGAGGGACTTGAACAGGTTGCCTGGAGCAGTTGTGGATATTCTGTCCCTGGTAGTGTTAAAGGCCAGGTTGAATGGGGCTCTGGGCAACCTGCTCATAAAAAGTGTATCCCTGCCTATGGCAATGGGTTGGAAGTAGATGATCTTTGAGGTCCCTTTCATATTCTATGATCTGTGATTCTATATGTGTATATATGTAGAATGTGTATGTTTACACACACACGTACACACACACACATTCTCTCAATGCATATTTAAAGATGCTTAGAATTTGCATGTGCATCACCCAAAATGAGACTTTATCCTGCTTCCACTTCAACACATGAAACATTATTTCTGGAGTATTTTATAATGTATATTTACTTATAATACTAAGAGAAGCATAGAGAGAGGATTTTTCATTCACTTTATACTTCTACAATAATGAGAAGTAAACACGAGTGTCAGAAAAGCAATTAGAGTCAATTTATCACTGAGTAATCCCGTCTCAGACTGAGGTGTGTTATTTAGTCTCCAAGTCAAATTTGTTTGTTAGCTGGTTGAATACTCACAGACCTTCAGGTATCATTGAAGACAAGATGAAAGATAAACTACTGTTACAAGCCAAATACATTGGTTTATAAATACTAAATGCTTGAAGAAATCATCACATCACTGAATATTCCTTTCTATGGAACTCTTTGTTTTATGCTTGCATACACATATGCCATACATTACTTAGCCTTTTTTAAAGACTTATCTTTTATTTCACACAATTAATTTTCATGAAGAACAAGTTCCTAACAAATTTTAAGGTGTCATCATAGGTCATTTTTCCTGTCAAATTGTTCTTTCTGTTTCAACTGCAGCACTTAGAAGCCCTCAGCTTTTCTCTGTGTTGAGCTCCTATTATGGGAAGACCACTTCATAAAGAACTGCCATGCTGCATTCTTGTGGCAGGTCTAGTACCTCTTAAAACCCAACACTAGCATAATTGTCTAGAGACACATCAGTCTTAGTCACGTTTTCCTGTTTTTCTCCTTGTTGTTCACGTTTACATATCATATCACGCAGTGTAGAAATGTATGTTTTACGGAGGAGACAATAAGTATGCATTCCTATATGTGATTTACTATTTTTTAAACAGTTTTGTGTTAACTGTTGATGTTATTGAATTCGATATTTTCAGCAGTGATATTGCAATTGCTTAAGTATTCAGATTGCATTATGGTAATAATATTGAGAAGATGTAAAAAAAAAGAATAGCCAAAGCTCATAGTTTGATTGATTTTTCTCTTGTTTGTAAAGGAGAAAACGGAGTATTCATTTGATTGAAAATTATTAGTTACTTCTTTCATCTTATTTTGTAAAAAAAAATAAATATCTGAAAAAGTGTCAAAAACTAGTATGAAGACTCTCAAAATATTCATGTTTGAATGTCATCATCCCTCTACAGTTCGGGATAAGCTTTGTGCAGTGCTGTGGAATGAAAATAAAGAACTTGTGTTAAAAGATATCTGCTGTCAACTCATATCACATAAAAAAAGACTTTCATATTTTAAAATTAACAAAGCTATACAAAATGCTGTGAATTCAAGATTATTTAGGAATATATATTCATGTTTTGAAAGAATTCTCCATTTTGATTCTGAAATAGTTCCTAGTGGATTAATTAAGTGTAGAAGCCTATAGCAAGTCAAATAGACTAATATTATCTGAAATTAATTAATAGACCTGTCTTTCATTGAAGCATATTCCTTTGTACTCTGATGCAGAAAGGCACACTTTACAATATTTGCTCACATCTCAGTGATAATGCTTTGTGTTTGGGTTCAGTTTAATTATTTCCCTGAAGAATTTCACTACAGTTACTGAAAATTAGGTTGTCTGCAAGTCTTTCTGAGTTGTGTTCACCACAAAGGAAGCTGGAATGTAGAAGTATCCAGAAAAAGTTCCTTTATCTGCTATGTTGAAGTAATAGCTGATATGTATATTTTACGCTATATTATTTACACTTGTAAATGAATAATGATATTTCATTCACAAATATGACATAAAAACCTCATCATATATGAAATTATACCTGGAGGTGTGGCAGAGGATAATATGAAGAACGTATTGCCATCTAAAGGCTTCAGACGTTAGTATTCATTGAACAGATGTACACCAAGTCTTTGACTGTGAAGCATTTAGAAAGCATTATTAACACCCTCAATTGAATACAGTAGCTACCACTATGTCAACACTATGAATCAATCTATAAAGATGTTAATAGCTCTTTTGTTTACCCTCCGACCATCTGGAATATTTAGCAGATTCAGACACTCAAAACAAGAAAGCAGCATGCTCAGGTGCTACCATCCCTTTCAGCTGAGTAGCTTTTATAACACAGCTATTAGACTGAATACTCTCCATCTGTATCGGCACAGCCCATCTAGAAAATATAAATTATTTAGAAAATTAATTCTTTTTCATTAGTTTTACATTAAAAAATATTTCATTTAGATAATTAAATTGCACATAACATTAACATTATTAAGTGTGTCGGAGATGACTGCACTAAATTTATCAGGCTGTTTTGCCTGGCAGACAGAAACGTAACGCTAACAACATGTCATTCTGTAGATATTGTAGCTAATTCTAAGGTGGAAATGATGCAGAAAAATTGAATATTCAGGAAGATAGAAGAGGTCTTTGAGAATATCTTGGAAGTAATTTGCTAATCAAATTTGTTTTTATTTGTAGGAACATATATTACCTTCTTGGAGGTTCAGTAAAAATTAAAGCACATACACTGTTTAATCCTAGAACACAGTAGAAATAGAAAGGTCACTGTCTTCAGTTTATAGAAAATACTCAGTGAGAAATCCTAAATGCAAAGATCATATATAACTATTTGTCAATTACAGCAAGCATTACATTCCTTTAACTTCCTTAATGTAATCTGGATGAGAACTAGTTTGAAAAGCCCAATTATTTATCAACACTAAGTTCCAATAAGTTAATGAAAATATTCATATTATGGCACAAATAGACTGAATTAACTAATGGTATCACTTGGTTATTATAATGTTAAGAAAACAGAAGGGAAAAATTGGCAAAAAAGAATTACATTGGCTAACTATGAACGTTATTTCCCTTTGACTTGTGTAAAACAAAACAATCATTGTAACTAGATTTCATCTGTGTATGTGCCAGGTAAATATGGGACTCCATTATTGTCTCCAACACCTTTTCACTTTTTGTATTTTACAAATTTAATGTCAAATTAGTCTGTTTAAGGCTAAAATTGCTCTTCAACTCTTCTCTGAGGTGTTTAGGACATTACAGTATTCCGAGAGGAAAAAAGAAACAATCGTAAAAATTAATTTTCTCAAATAATTGAGACTACTTAAGGTAATCTGTAAGAAAAATAAAAATTTAAATGAATATAAAAGAAAAAATCCTGATGGTTTAAGTAGCAGAGACATGCCCATGGACATCATGACCTGTGTCGCGGTTGTGTCGCAGTTGAGGAAAAAGTGTAAGATACACTCTCATGGAGAGCAAAAGCCTCTCGGAGAAGGCGAATGAGACACACACTCTCATAGAGAGCAAAAGCGTCTAATTTATTTTCCTAAGTGTCTCTTTTTATACAATTCTTCAAGGAAATACTCATGCTCTAAAAATCAGGGATTGGATACAATGTCTACAAGATATACATGGACTAATATGATTGGTTACATTCCATCATCATCTCTTAGTTAACAATTATCATTGCTTCTGATCTTTGGATGGCTGGGCTCTTTGATCTTGTGCATCCTTCTGAGTTTTATGTCCTTGTTTATCCGGAGAGATCTCAGTCAAGGGCACTATGTCCTTGAGGACTCATGGCAACTTCTTGTATATCGGTTGGAGGGTTATGGCTCCTGCAAGGCCTGTGGCAGACCTGTAGTACCAATTCTAACAGTAGGCTGGATCAGAAGAACCCCAGAGGTCCCTTCAAAGATAGACTATTTTATAATGTTCCGAAAACAGATTTTTGTTTTGCTTTGAAATTATCTACATGTTTCCTGGTATATTTTGCAAAGGAAACAAAGCTCTACCAGTTCTCTGTGTATTCTTTGTGAGGACTTCACTCTTTGTGATTTGTTATTTGTGCAGATTGCCTTTCATCGTGTAGCCATCCTTGCAATTATACATTTTCTATTTTTTTAATTATATTTTATATTTGCATGGTTGTTTTTTTTTTCTGGTTTTGAAGGTAAACTGTAAACCAAAAGTATTATTGTAGGTACAAAGTAAACTAATTTTGTACAGAACTCTACAAAATGTATCATTATAGTTGGTCAAATTAAGAATATGTTTTAGTAAAGCTTAAACCCACAATCAGCATATTTTGTTCACTTCTGAGGTTATTTACTCAGTGGTGATGAATTTTATTAGTTTCATAATCATGAAACCTATCACAAGTTTGCACAGCTTTGCATAACTTTAATCAACACAGTGTGAAGACTGCAATATGTACTTTGACATAAATGTATAACATAATTTATACAACATAAACTCAAGCTAGAGTAAATATTTATATTTTGTACTATAACATCACATGGATTCTTATTTATAGCTATATTTTATAGGTCTTCAAAAATAACATTAATATGTTCATTGATTTTATTTTCTTTTAGACATATAAAGCAGTGAGTAAACTAATTTTTCGCCCTCAAAGTCATTTCTTAACAAACTTTTTCTAATTTTCACACGTCTCTGGATAATCTGTTCAAAAAAGTTATGTTGCTGTCCAGTAATCTCTAAGACATCTTGTGTCCTCAGATGTTCACCACATATAGTCCATTGGATAGATACAATCTACATGAGCCATTGGTGACAGGACTCCCTTGCATCTCGGAAGGGAGATGTATAGGAAGAAGTAGGAAATTTAGGCAGAAGAGATGAATCAAGCATGAGCAAGACTTTATTTATTTTTCTCAGTGGTAGAGAGGTCACTGTTGTTTTGCTTCTTTTTTGCATTTTCTGTTTCTTAAAGTAAGAATTCATTAAGTTTACAGTGACATCTGAAAACTTTCATTTATGCGGGTAACTTCTTTTATTGGTGTTGTCTATACCCCCATCCCGCCCCATCCCCAACCTCTTCATGTATTAATGAAGTGTGTAACATTAGTCTTTTAGCAAATAATCTATATTTTTCAGGAATAAAAACCCATGTTATTTTTGCCATCTTTACATAGATGCTTTTTGGGTGATTTTCTTTCAGATGCTTTACTTGAAGTAAACAATTGGCATACCTATAATTGCTTTTTATGTATTATGCTAAATGAAACTAGAAAAACTATTCTGACAGACTGACTCCTAGGGGTGTATGGAAATTTTCAATAATATAATTCCCTCCATAAACATCATAAATTTGTTTTGAGAGAGACAAAATATGGCTGAGAAGTGAAAAACATTTGTATTTCAATAAAATACTGTCACAGTCTTCTGTTTAAAATCTACTATCTTGATGAAGAAGGTAAAACAGATGCAATGTGCAAGGCATGAAGATGTACTAAAAATGTATGTTAGCATTCTATTTATGTTGCCAAATCAACACTCAAAACACATTGTTTTTATTTGGTGGCTTGTACTCTGACAGCAGAATATTTAAAAAGCTTAAGCTGTACATTGCATTAACATTCCCGATTTTAGAACAATAATTTACAGACTAAGAGAGGGATTCATCAGATACTGTTTATTGTTTAGGGTTTTTTTTTCTTTCATGAGCTAATTCCCAAGTTCTCTTCTACAATGCCTGAGCAGGACAGAAAATTAATTTTAATTTCATAAAAGGTAAATGTATACTATACTAATGAATCCACACAGGAAATGCCTATAATTCTCCCCTGACAAAGGAGTTTAGCTGCCAAGTTAAATGAACTATCACTTTTTGTTCCTATACCAAAACCACTATTTTTAGCATTTAAAATCTTTACACAGTTTATGTATCCTTATGTAAACACGGAACCATTTAATCAGACCAAAGAAGTCTTACATGAACTAAGAACTACACAGGCATGGATTCTTTGCATATATTGCTGAAACACTGAAGTGTGACTCTGAAAGAGGTATAACATTCTTCTTAGTGTGACAAGGTACTTCAGCATTCAACCAGAAATACTTATGGGAAGAGACAATTGAATGTATGAAATACTTCTCTGACATACTCTGAAATGTACTGAATTTTAAATAATTATTCAAAACCCAGAAGAAAAAGAGAAATTGCCATGGGGCAGATGTAGGAGATGAATGTGTGACTAACAGTGTACTTACATGTATGGAGCATTTTGTGTAGATAAATAGACTGTGTTTATATAAGATTTTCTTACACAATTTGTCTGATTTTATATTTTATTTCCTATTTGGTTATTCTGTCCATATTTAGTACCACTATCTTACTTCTCTTTCCATAGTTTGAAACTCACTGTCCTCTATAAAGACTTAACCAAATTGCTAGTTTATTGCACTTTTATACTTTTGCTGCATTTGGATAATTTGGTCTTGTGCTTTGGCTTCAAATATTATTTATTTAAGATAACTCTCCTTAAACTTTATTTATCTCACACTTAATTCCCATGTGACTTCTATTACTACTTCCAGCATTTACTAATGACTGCCACCTTGAAGATCGGTGTTTTATGCTTACTAATATTCCATTTCTTCACTTTACAGTTTATATGCTCCATAGTTGTTCTTACTATATTTACCTCCAGTCTTCAAATTGTCTACAAACATAGCCTTGTTAAAAGAAAAACAAAGAAAGTAGTTTACTTCTTCTGTGTTTCTCATCCAGCAAATGCTTTTCTAAACTTTTTAATCTATTACCGGCAACCCTTAATATATCCTTGATAAATCTTTGAAAAATCTATGTCAGTTTAAGTATTTTTCCTGTTGTTGAAAGTGATTGACAGAATTTGATTGGTTTTGAATCTACAGATTCAAGGAAGTCTTACATTTTCATGTTGTCTGTGTAAACAAAAATTTTTTTGAGTTGTCACTTTAAATGTTACATTTGTTGTAAACATAAACTACGGATAGTGCTTCTATCTCATGTAATGCAAGTAATCGTGCTATTTGAAGTCAGTTCCTTATTCAATATTGTGTAAAAAAAAAAAAAAGAAAAAGAATTATTATACATCTCAAATGTTAGGATTTATTTGGTTTAATTATTTCTCATGGTTCAGAATTTATATCATTCTTACTGAGGCAGCAAGTTAGGGAACTAATATTATAAATAATTGGAGTCATATAAAAATATTTATATTCAAGAATTTCTTTTTGAGGAATGTGAAGTTCAAAATAAGAAATCTTTCAAGAACCCCTCCATAATGAGTTGGGGACGTACTAAAGAGAGGACTAAAGGGAATAGGGAAGGAAGAGTTGTTTGAACCAACTATTCTTCTAATATCCATAAATTTATAGTGCAAATTGACCTTTCATTCTATACAACATACCCATACCTAGTATTTTACACAATCACTTGAAAAGAAAAAAGATTAAAGTAGGGTTCATTTTTTGAGAAAGAAATATCACTGTCTTCCATAAAAATGAAAATGCTATTAGAATTTTAATACTTTTTTCTAGTTCATTGATTAATTTTCATATATGGAAGACTTTCAAAGGTCAGTGAGACAAAAAAAGTATGAAAATTAAACAAGGGGTACTAAGTAGCTGCAGCTTCATGGTGCTTACACTTGATTCACAAAACATGTTTCTGTCAAATTTGACAGTAGAACTGTATTTAGGATTATCAACATTGTAAGTAACAATCTATAAATGTGAAATCCTTTTCAAGATTTTCCTTGAAAAATTATATTTTTCAATTTATATCTGGTATTGTTCTGAATTTCATGACTATAAATTGATAAAATATGTGGATATTTTATTCTAGAATCTTAGAATGGCTAGAGCTGGAAGGGACTCCCAGAGGTCATCTATTCCAACCCCCCTGCAAGAAGCAGGGACACCCCCAACTAGATCAGGTTGCTCAGGGCCTCATCCAACCTGGCCTTGAATGTCTCCAGGGATGGGGCATCCACCACCTCCTTGGGCAACCTGTTCCAGTGCTCCACCACTCTTACACTAAAGAACTTTTTTCTAATATCCAATCTAAATCTCCCTCCCTCTATTTTGAAACCATTACCTCTTGTCCTATCACAACAGGCCCTACTGAATAGCCTCTCCCCATCTTTTTTGTAGGCCCCCTTGAGGTACTGGAAGATCGCTATAAGGTGTCCCCAGAGCCTCCTCTTCTCCAGGCTGAACAGCCCCAACTCTCTCAGCCTGTCCTTGTAGGAAAGGTTCTCCAACCCCTTTATCCAGAGGGCCCTCCTCTGGACCCTCTCCAACTGGTCCATGTCCTTCTTATGTTGGGGGTTCCAGAACTGGACACAGTACTCCAGGTGAGGTCTCATGAGGGCAGAGTAGATGGGGAGAATCACCTCGACCTGCTGGCCATGCTTCTTTTGATGTAGCACAGGATGCAGTTGGCCTTCTGGGCCACAAGAGCACATTGTTGGCTCATGTTGAGCCTCTCATCTACCAGTACTCCCAAGCCCTTCTCCTCAGGGCTGCTCTGGAGCCACTCTCCGCCCAGTCTGTAGTTGTGCCTGGGATTGCCCCGACCTTGCACTTGGCCTGGTTGAACCTGATTGATCAAGGATGAGAAACAGTAATCTAATATAGCAGTAAGAGACATAATAAAGCCTGAGGGAATTACTATATTGCTTTCATTAAGAAAAGTTGACCAAGATACTTCAGATATATTAGTATTAACTTCTGAGTTATTCAAAATATTTTCATTAGAAATTGTCGTTAGCAAGTAAATGATATGTCAACTAGAGAGAATAAGAAATATATGAACATTCTAAAAAAAAAGTCTGACTAAATATGTTAGTATGTTAGTTAATGAAATGTACATGAATTAAATCAATTGGGAAATGAGACAGTATAGAATGATATAACATAAACTTTAAATTTATTAAGAGAACTTGAACATTTATCTGGATCTAGCAAATAATTTACCTAAATTACTATGATGTAATCACTATAAAAACCCAACAATTTTTATGTACTATGAAAGATAAAACTGCATTTGGATGTGTATATGTAAATGTATGCATATCTATATGCATATGTATGTATATATAGAGAGAGAATGAGAAAATATTTTTTTACCTTTCCAGAGCTCTAATTTCCCTGTATTCAGGACATGTAGCAGTTCTTACATTGTTTTATATCCAACAATAACGGAATTAGTTTTAAAATTTAATTCACGTCTGGTTTTCTAGTTACAGAAGAGAAATGCATTAGTTAAAACAATTATTCCAAGAACTTGAGTTTTACACTTGAGGTAAATAAAAATATTTTTTTGTAACAAAGTTACTTATAAATTACCTTCTGAAATCTGTTTATTTTCTTTTCTAGATGTGATCACTTATTCTATATTTATCTGTTCAATTTTTTTAATTTGATTTTTGTAAGGGTTTCTTTTTGTATGTGTGTCTTTTAGCCAATGTTTTTCACTTTTTCAAGAGCAATAATATAGCAATTAGCTGCACTAATACTTGAAGCATTTTCCAAGAACTGAAATATATTTTTAGATAAAAAATTAAGTTAATGCAATTCAAATAAACTTTTCGAAATGCAGCATGATCTCCATACTACATTGCAATGTCTGCTGTGCTTATCATCCCTCCAATACATGTTAATATGGATTAGGTGTATTTAACTCTATGTTGTTAGTGATATCTTCTCTCCTTCCTCCTACTCACCCCTTCTGTGGAGCTCTTACAGGGAAAATTAAAACCATAATAAAATTTAGAAATAACAGTTGAAAATATATATTAATAAAATTATTTTGTTTTGGTGTTGGAGAACTGGAAGATTTTAATCCTGAATAATTTCAAAATTATTTGCTCAAATATTCATGCATATATCATTTTTCCCATGAAAATAATAAGTAGGTTTATGTATTCTTTATTAATAATTGTGTAAGACAGGAAAAGGAAGAAAATTTCTGTTGTAAGCAGTTTACAGTAAATACATTCACTGGTGTGTTATATATAAATCACAGCACAATATTAAGTGATAGAGCAGTGATACCTAATGCAAAAAATTATAGTTTAAGAAGTAGCAGTGATAAATTGGTAGGGGGAAAAGATTCTTGTAACTGTAATACATTTCAATTTTATAAGGAGCCAAGGGAAAAATTAACAATATTGTCTTTCAAAGAGCTTAACAATTCAAGTAAATTATGTTTCCACAGTGAAGCTATAAGAATAAGAAATATGAGTTTAAATGTGCACTTGCTACCAGCTCTAACTACTGGAAGAGAAAAACGTGTAAAGACTCATAACCTACTCTTCAGGTTCTTGAAAAAATTGATTTTTTAAAAATTGTACTATTTTTATGGAATGTTTGTACAATGATCTATTTGGAAAAGGACCTCATATAATTCTTAATTAAATTCTTAAATCATAAAGAAGGTGGTTTATTAAGGATAATATACAAATAAGGATACAGAAAGAAGAGAAGCTATTGTGAAACATATCTCATTATCAATGAGACTAAGAGTCTCAGTAACTAAAAGAACTGCTTTTGGTGTATAACAACATAAATTAATATTAGAACTCAAGTCAGAAACTCCAGAAAATTAAGAGATCATTTTAGTGACTCTTCAGGGTTTACAGCAGTACAACATTATGTAGCAAAACGGAAGTATACTGCTGGGTTTTAGTATGTATAAATTGGAAGTTCCAGATTAATTCAGAGCAGCTCTTTTTCTCAAGACAATGGAGTCTTTCTCCAACAAAACTTTGCCAGGGAGCATATCAGCAAAGTTCTTCTGAGTTCTTCTCTTTGCCTTTAGCATGAAAGCAAATGGTGCCAAGCTCAACAACTCAATTCTCAAAATACTCAGTGCCTCTGCAGTAACCCTCCGCTGCTGTGCAGAAGAATCTCTTGTCAGTTGAAAAGCATTAAGTCCTTCTGTAGAGTAATGCTATGTTCAGTCCAGACTTGGACAAATGTATTCTTTTTTCAAAGTAGCTAAAAAGAATCAGGACAATAAACAAAATTCACCTTTTTGTCATTGCAGGTAAGCAAATCCCACTACTGTCTAGGAAAAGATCTCCTGGAACTAATGAGTAAACAAGAAAATGTATCTATTTAAGTAAATAAAGTCAAGTTACATGAGCAGCGTTCTGCCATTTACCTCATAAAGATCAACAAGGAAGAACGCAAAGTACTACACCTGACAAGGAACACCAGAATATACTTTGGGCCACCCAAGTAGAAAGCAGCTTTTCAGAAAATACCTAAGGTTCCTAAAGGACAACATATTGAACATCAGCCAGCAGTGGATCCATGTTGCAAAGAAGGCTAATGGGCTTCAGTTTCACTTGGTCAAGCATTGCCAGAAGTTTGAGGGAGGTTACCCACCCCCCCATTCAGTGCTCAAGGTCACATCTTGGCCATTTTTGGCCTTTCTCCAGTACAAGAAAAACAAAAATGGAGCATTTGGAGGAGTCCATCTCTCTCTTTGTTTGCTCCAGAAAAAAATATACAGCATGTTACGGTTCTTAGTAATAGAAAACTTTTACAGTGGGTACTTTGGTCACTGTGGAGACCGTTATGGACCTTGAATCAACATAATGGACACTGGTTATGGATCTGGAAGTAAAACAATAGTTACCAGGAGAAACTGGTTTTGGTTTGGAAGATCAGCCAAAGATGAAAGGAGCATGCACAAGGATGGAGTTCATCAGCAGACACAGTGAGGAAGACTATCAACGACCAACATAAGTATGCATGCATTAGAGACAATTGAATACAATATTGATTTCCAAGAAATAACATGAATATACTAATCAGGTACCTGCTTATCTTCACAACTGAAAATGCTAACACCCCCACCCTTCCTTTTTGGAAGTGCTCTATTGCTCATATAATACAAGTTTAGTGTGTGTCACATTTTCAGTACCTAAGCTGGAAATGTTATTTGTCTTCTGCACAGGGTTGCAAAAGTAGAAGCCAGCAAGACTATTAAAATTGGAATATTTTGATATCATGGGGTAGTCATCATTCAGATATTTGAAATTCAGTTATCTGAATTTATTGATTTCTGACTAAAAGTAGCATAAGTTGCTCCCGTACAGACACTTTGCCCCACTTTAAGACAGTTATTTCAAAGAAAGGTTTTGTCTTTCCTCTGTAGAAATCTTTCTTTGATCTTTGGCCAGGTAACAAGTTGAGGCTCCTAGGTTAGATTACATGCTTATCTTCTTATAGCGTTAAATCTTGCTGTCATAAATCCTACTCCTGTATAAAGCTGATTTGATTCCCTGAATCAAATTCCTGAATGAAAATAAATGCTGTACTACCAGGTAGATTTTAGTCATGCACTTAGACACCCTCATAATGTACTAGGTTAAGTGAAGTAGTCTGTTTAAAACAAAGCGGCGTTTGCAAGGTTTATGGTTTTACCATAGTACTCAGTATAATTATTTCATTGACTTAATAGAGAATATTGTCTATGAACAAAAGGAGGCTACAAGATTTGGCGTTTACTTTAATTTCACATACTATTTTCTAATCAATATCTTCTAGTAAAGCTATAATGCAGTGACAGTATTTTTACGATGAATCATATTCTTTGTTTAAGTCATATTTCTTCTGTTTGATAATCTCCATATTACCTATTACACTAAAGGACAACTGTTCTGTAATATAAAAAGGAAACTAATGAAAAATATTCTGCTCAGGAGGGAAAGCACTGACTAGGGTAGATTCCATTATTTTAAGTGTCATTTTCATGGTGTATTCAGAGAATTAGGAAAGTGTAATGACAGTTTTGTAGCTTTGAAACCTTTTTTACTCGTTTTTTATTACATTTATGAAATATTTTCAGTGTACTATGGTTTTCTCTTGAAGCACACAATATATTAAGAAGCTGACAGGATGCTGTATATTTAGCCTCCATGTTTCAACCGCTGTTTCTAAAATGACTGCTTAGCCACAGCATCCCAAAAACATTACACTGAATAGACCAGTGTGTCTTCCTGGGGAGCAGTCATCTCCAAGAATTACAGTCTCAGAAGCTGCCTGGCTACATTAGTGGGAGTGTTACTTTATTTCTTTAAGACTCTCTTCTCGTAAATATCTGAGGGTTGTTGATCTCTGCTGCTATCTTTCTTTACTTTTTCTCTGGAAAGGACAGCATGACTGCAATGTCTGACTTTTTCAGAGGAGATATAGCTATGAATCTTGAGTAAAAAATTCTAGTTAGCTCTAGTTCAGAAAGAAGCACATAATTAACTTCATTGTGTGAAATTTTTAGCACCTTCCTACGCCTTTCATTGTTTCTGAGCAAATGTTTTCTAAGAAGGTAACACTAGGACACCACATACTGAGAGTGAAGCAAGAAAGATTTTTTACTGGCCATAAAACTTCCTCCAATATCAATGGAAAGAGGCCTTTTTGGCCACAAGGGCATGTTGCTGGCCAAGATATCATGGACAACTTGTCAGCCACCAGGACTCCCAGGACCTTCTATGCAATGCTGCTTCTGAACAGGTCAACCCTTAAGCTGTACTGGTGCCTGCAGTTATTACTCCCTAGATGCAGGACCCTACACTTTTCCTTGCTGACTTTCACTAGGTTCCTCTCTGCCAATGTTTCTAGACTGAGCCTGCCAAATTCTCACTGAATGGCAGCACAGCCAGCAGGCGTATCATTCACTACTCTCTGTTTCGTATGGTCAGCACATATGCTAAGGGTTCTCCCTGTCCCCTTTTCCAGGTACTGACCACTGTGGCACACAGCTGGCTGGAGGCCTCCAGCTACTTTCTGCACTGCTCATCACAACTGAGCTCTGTCATTCTGGCACTTCTCAATCCATTTCACTCTATGCTCATCCAACCTACACTTCCTAAGCTTACTAACAATGGTTTTATGAGAGATAGTGTCAAAACATTTGCTGAAGTCAGGGCAGACAACATCTACTGCTCTCCCCTCATCCACCCAGTCAGTTATGCCATCACAGAAAGCTATCAGATTGTTCAGGAATGATTTCCCCTTGGTGAATCTAAGTTGGCCACCCCCAATAACGCTCTTTTATACACATGCTTAATGACAACCCCCAGAATGAGCAGTTCTGTCACCTTTACAAGAATGGAGGTGAGGTTGATTTTCCCACAGTTTCCTGGATCTTCTGTGTTGTTCTTCTTGAAGACGTGTCATTAGCTTTCCTCCAGACCTCAGGCACCTCTCCTGTTCTCTATGACCTTTCAAAGATGATGATGAAAGGCATAGGAATAATATCTGCCAGCTCCTTCAGCACTTGTAGGTGCATCACATGGATTTGTGGATGTAGCATCTGCCTCCATGATCTCAAATCAAATTCTTCTCAAACAAGGGAAGGTGTTCCTTTCTCCAGATTTTCTCTCCTGCCTCCAGAGTCTGGGATTCCTGAGGGCTGGCCTTAGCAGTAAAGGCTGAAGCAAAGAAGGCATTCAATAACTTGCCTTTCTCTGTATCCTCTGTCACCAGGGCACCTAAATAATTTGCCAGGAGGCTCATATTTTCCTGTCTTCTTTGTGTTGCTGATGTGTTTGAAAAATCCCTTCTTTCTGGCAAAATTCTTTGCCAGATTTAATTCCAGGTTGCCTTAGTGTTCCTTGTTTCATTGCTACATTCTCTGTGCCCATATATTCCTTGCAGGTGGACAGTCCCTTTTTCTACATTCTGTAAACCTCCTACTTCCATGCAGGTCTCCTGCCTTCTTTCTTTGATTTTCTACTCTTCAGGATGCACCAAGCTTGAGCTAGAAGGGAGTGGTGCTTGGATACTGACATGCTCTTATTCGTCCTCTGACCTTCTGAGGACCTATATAGTGGGATTCCCCCAGTTTTCTCTCCTGAAGTCCAGGGATTTAATCCTACTTATTGCCGTGCTACTTCCAAGTGGGATCCACCATTTCATGGTTACTGCAGCTAGTAGAAGGTCCAGCAGCATTTCCCTCCTTGTGGGCTCCTCCGCCAGCTTTGTCAAAAGGTTATCATATGTGCTCTGCAGGAACCTTGTGGACTGTATATGCCTGGTTGTGATGCCTTTCCAGCAAATACAAGGGTGGTTGAATTTGCCCATTATAAATAGGACCTGTGATTGTGTGGCTACTTTCAGCTGTCTCCAGAAGGCCTCATCTACTTCCTCTTCCTGAACAGGAGGCCTGTTGTAAACACTCACAGCACTGTCACTCATATTAGCCTGCCCCATAATTGTTGCCCAGAAGCTCTTGATTGTTCCTCATCCATGTGTAGACAGAGTTCAATACATGCCAGTTCTGCTCTCACATAAACAGCAACTTCACCACCTCACCTTGCTGGCCTGTCTTTCCTTAAAGGTATGTAGCCATCCATGACAGCATTCCAGTCATGTGAGCTATCCCAGTGTATCTCTGTAATTGCAGTGTGATCATGGCCCTCTGACCACAAAGACATAATCTAGTTCTTCCTGATTATTCCCCATGCTGTGTGCATTGGTGTACAGGCATTTCAGAGAGGTAATCAAACATGCAGGTTTCTCTGGAGGGGGTGCAAGAGGGTCCACCACTCACATACACACTGTGAGGTGGTTATCTTTCTGGTTCTTGTCCTGGGAGGCAGATGGGGAACATTTTTCCCTGCTGTAGTTTGCCCAGCTTATTCCCCAGTCAGGTGTGGTAGCATGAGCACTCTCACTTTGGACCCCCCCCCTGCAAGTCCTTCAGTTTAAGACAGTAACAAGTCAAAAATATTTGTCTTCTTAATGTAAACCCAAGCAATTAGATATGAAAGGATAAGGATGAGGCAAGGTACTTAATTCTGAAAAGAGCTAAGTACTCTGGACTTTCACCTGTCTTGCTTGATATGCATGACAATTTTAGTAATCTCTCAAAGAACATTTGTGCTTTTATTTGGCCATTAGCCACATTAGTGTTGGCAGATCTTATTGGTATGGATGAAACTCTTCAGTATTGTGTCTCATTTATGGGAATTTTAGGAACTCTATTAAATGATTTATAGATTCTGTGCTCAAATTTATCTTTGTCATAAATTTGTGTAATTTCTGGAAGATAAAACAGAAAAATAACTAAATATTAATATTTGTGTGTTATAAAATTGTATTAAAATAATATAAATAATTGTATTTATATAATTACATACATGCATATGTATATACAAATAATAAAATGGATGCTTACTCTACCTTACAGCATGCTGCAATAAGAGCAAGGAACCTGTTTGTCAGATGGAATATTTAAGATATCACCACAGAGTTGGAATTAAGAAGGAAATACATTTCAATTAAGATGGTAAATGTATATAGGTATGTCTTTACACTTTTATTTCAGAATTTTTATTTAGGATTTATTGAAGTCAGACAGTATGTTTACATCTACTATAGGTTTCTGAAAACCTAAATGAAGGCACCCAAATGTAGACTGCATGTTAACTAGAACCAGGATTTAGTTTTCCAAAACCAGTCATCTACTGATTATATTTAAGAGTCAGTAAGGTTCCTCACCTGTCCTCAACTTATCAGGTCTCATATCTGCCAGCTTTATGGAGCTGTTTCTGATAATCTAATGTCTATAAGGACAGTAAATATCTATATATACAACATGAACTTTGAGCCTCTTTAGTGGACACTAGAGTTATTCAACTGAACAGATATATCTTCTTTTGGTTAAGTTCAATATTCAGCTTTCAGCACTTTCATTAACTCTAGTAATAAGATCTTCACTGATTATTTTAGCTCAAAAATATAGCTCACATTTAGATATCTGTATTGTAAGCACTGAAAAGTGAGTTTCTGAATCTGGATCTGAAAATAACCCTTATTTTTATTATTCTCCACATTTTCCCCTCTTTTCTATTTATTTACTGTGGAAATACACAGGATTTTCCTTCAGGGCTTTGAGTCTCACCTCTGTGCCTGGCAAGACATGGAACAGATCCTCCTGGAAACTATGCTCAGGCACAGGGTGAATCAGGAGGTGATTGTTGACACCCAATATGGCTTCACTAAGGGCAAATTGTTCCTGAAATATCAGATGTCTTTCTATGACAGAGTAGCAGAAATGGTGGACAAGAGAAGGATGACAGACATTATCTCTAGTGCAGTGTCTATGTGGCAGTCTGTGGCAAGCAGTGTTTCTCAGGGTTCAGTACTGGGACTGATAATTTGTTGGTGACATGGACAGCGGAATCAAGTGCACCATCATCAAGTTTGCTGATGACACCAACCTGTGTGGTGTGGTCAATATGCTGGAGGGAAGGGATGAAATCCAGAGGGAAATTGATATGCTGGAGATATGCGTCCATGTGAACTGCATGAAGTTCAACAAGGCCAAGTGCAAGGTCCTGCATCTGGGTCAGTGCAATTTAGAGCAGCCCTGAGAAGGACTTGGGACTGCTGATCAACAACAAGTTCAACAAGAGCTGGCAGTGTGTGCTAGCAGCTCAAAAACCTAACCGTGTCCTGGGCTGTATCAAGAACAGTGTGGCCAGCAGGTTGAGGGATGTGATTCTGCCCATATACTCTGCTCTTGTGAGACTTCACCTGGAGTACTGTATCCAGCTCTCCAACCTCCAGTACAGGAAAGACATGGAGCTGTTGGAGTGAATCCAGAAGAGGGCCACAAATGTGATCAGGGAGGGGTGGGGGGGGATGGCTGGAGCACCTCTTCTACAAAGACAGGCTGAAAGACCTGGTATTGTTCAGCCTGGAGAAGAGAAGGACCTGGGGAGTCATAATTATAGAATAACAATACTTAAATACTTAATGATGGACCTAGGTGAGACTTTGGTGCCTATGAGACTGGAGAGTAGTCATTTAAATTTAAGGGCTAATTAGTTGTCTTTTTTTTTTTTTAAATAAATGAGTTTTTGACTGCAGAATTTATTACTTTGCAAGAATTATTACTTTTTAAAATTGAAAACTCTAAGGATACAAAAAGTGCTTTAGGATGTATATAACTGTCTACAATACCTAATCCTGGATTGAGCTGTGTATGGGTTATTAATAGGAGCTGTTTTCAAAAGATAGTGAAATCTTTCAGAATACCATGATTAAAGCAACCAGAACTGAAAATACAGAAAAATGTCCTTTGCCATTGAATCATAATCTTTATGCTAGATTTAGTATACTATGTATATGGAAGAGAATACCACATTCTGTAATGTATTTCAGCCAAATTATGGCTGACAATTATTTTCTGTCCTCTATACACTTTAATCTCAGCTGTATGGAGTTAAAGGTAAGGAACGGCAGTATTCTGTAAACTTTGATTACTAAATTATCAAGGAGAACATAAATACTCTCAATTATGATTTTTTATTATTATCTTAGATACACCAACATTTTTCCTGAGCTTCTTAGATTTGAAAGTTGTAACTGTATCATCCTTACATTTTTCCGCAATTTATCTTCAGAGCTTACTGCATTCTCTGCAAAAGAGAAAAGAAGAAATGAACAATAAATTCCAATTTTAATGTAACATAGAGAAGAGATAGATTATTTTGATGTGTCATAGAATCTAAATGAGTTTGGGAAGATAAACATGTGTTGGAATTTATAGGCTATAAACTTCATTTGGTATGGGTGCTATAAATCACTGGACAAGAAACTGTAACATACTTAGGATCATACTTTGTTCTACTTTACCACTGAGCATTTATATACATCAAAGAAATTGCAGCTCAGATAGGATTTAAGGTGTCATTTATTTACGAGTGATGATAATGACAAACAAATCCTCACTCAATGCACTGTGCAAGCTCAGCAGCAAAAATGAAAGACCCAGTAAAACATACTATCAGCCCAATAAATGTAAGTATTTTGTGGGGCTTTCTCATAAAATGAGTTCAATAGGACATAGCAAAAATCTTGCTCTACATTATCAATAATTTATTATTGAACTTACAAGAATGAAATATATCATACAAAGTGGCCGAATCTGTGGTGAAGAGTTCATAGAATGATAGAATCATCGAATCATCAAGGTTGGAAAATATCTTCAACATCATCAAGCCCAACCTGATGGCCTTACATTGCCATAACCTCTAAATCACTTTCCAAAACACCTGGTCTACTCATTTTTTAACAACACACAGGGACAGACATCAATTCCACCACCTCCCAGGAAACCTTGTTTCAAAGCTTCACCATTCTTTTGGTGACTAATTTTTTCCTAATATCCAATATGAACTTCCCCTGTTGTTTAGGGGCGGTTCAGACTTGAGACAATTTCCTCTTGCCTTATCACTAGTCACTATGGAGAAGAGGCCAACTTCTGCCTCACTACAACCTCCTTTCAGGAGAGAGTAATATGGTCTCCCCTCAGCCTCCTCTTCTCCTGGCTGAACAGCCCCAGCTCCTTCAGCCTCTCCTCATCAGACCTGTTCTCCAGACCCCTAATCAGCCTATTTGCCATTCTCTGCACCCTCTCCAGCACCTCAATGTCCTTCCTACACTGCGACACCCAAAACTGCACACAGTCTTGAGTTGAGTCATATAACTTTAGTCATCTAACTTTAGATACCCAGGGAACCTTCTAACCAAGCCTAAGAGCAACCAGTGTGAGGCACATCCAGTGTGAAGCAGAGTTGAATAATCTGGATTGGGTAGAGGAGTATTGGTAAAAGATGACAGACACGTTCTGAGTAAATGACTACTCAAGGGAAACATGAAGAGCATAAGGATTTGGGATATTTAAGGCAGGTCTGTGGGGCTATGCAAAATGTGTCCAACACAAAGGAATGTCTTGGGTAAGTGGATGGGGAGCAGGAGACCAGTGAACAGAACTGAAGTCTGTAAAAGGAGACAGTTACATGTAAACCATGGTTCCAAGCCCTGCACCTGATCACCACAGTCTGTCCTGTCTCCTTTTATTTTCTTATTTAATCTTTTCTCAACTATGTCTGTAATCTCACCCTCTACCCCAAGTGTGTGCATGCTAAGTGCCAGATACTGGGGCAACCATCAGGAGTGATGCCAGCTAATGGAGTAAAGACCAGAGGTGAGGACTCCAAGGCTGGACAGGAGGAACCCTCAAGTCCTGGAGCTTCTGGAAGTGGTAGCCACTTGCAACTCCAAATCTGTGTTGCCTTCTCTGGATTGCCTTTAGGTGGTGTCCTGGGGAAAATTCTGTCACTGATCTTTTCATCTTTTCCTTCTGACTGGAAACATAAATTAGTGCAAATGTTATGAGAAGCCATTCCATGAGAGCTTTGGAAACTTTTAAAAATTGTTTTCAGAGTAGTAGGAAGGGCAGGGTCTTGTGTGTTATGCAAGACAGGAAAACAGGAGGAGATTAAATTCATAGGAAAAAAGCATATTGAGGGACACAAGAAAAATGTCAGGAGGAAGCAAGGGTAGGAAGAGGAAGAGAGAACATGTAGATGGCAAAGAGGTTTGAGGATAGTCTGAGGATTTTCAACTGAGTTTTTTTTCTTTTTTGCAGTCAATTGCTGGATAAACTACGGGGAGTAATGATGCAAAGAATAAAGAAGGGTTTTTAGTGTCTGTTTTTCAATCCCCAATTCTATACTTCTAAAGGCCTGAGGCTGTTAAAAGAAAAAAAAAAAAAACACACCAAAAATCCACAAATAAACCTAACCTGGAATCTTACTAAAAGAAAGGAAACTAAGGAAAATCATAGAATCATAAAATCATAGAATCATAGAATCGCTAAGGTTGGAAGAGACCCTTAAGATCATCCAGTCCAACCATTAACCTACCGCCACCAAGTCTACCCTTAGACCATGTCCTCAAGCACTGCATCTACCCATCTCTTAAACACCTCCAGGGATGGGGTATATAACATCAGAACTGATTATTACTAGTTCAGAGTAATTACTAGGTACTAGTACCACTGCATTGAAATACATGTAACTTTGTTCTTAATCTCTTCTTACATATTTTTGAGTTATGATTACAAAGATACACTAGTAATATCTTTTTCTCTTGTAAGTTATTGAAAATAATGATAAATAATGGAAAGTAGGTTATTTAAACTGATGAATATGTAGGAAGCCACTCCAACACAAAGTGAGTTTTAGCTGAAAGGACATTTTTTCACCAAAATTGCAGTATAGAAAGAAAGAAATTCTTGCTTACAAATCTGGTAATTAGGGCTTGCTTGTAGTTGCAAAACCAAATTCTCAAGGGTACCAAAGATATCCCTGCACATGTAACTGAAATTATGCTTGTATAATTGTTTGTCTATTCAAATCTCTCCTGCCTATTAAATTGTCACATTAAAATATAAAAGCTACAAGGGAACATACTAATTAATATCCTTCCAAATTAGAGCTGTTAATGTATTCTCCTAGAAGGGTATTTATAAGTGTTCCTGCCAGGATGGTGGATAAAGGGTAAGCAAGGAGACATTGACTTCAGCTTGCATATCCCTGCCTAAGGGCCCCACTTTCCACATCATATTAAATAGTTTTATATTTGAAGTGGAAGTCAACTTGATTTTACAATGAAAAATATTAAAAAAATATTTCAAGATTGGAAATCAGAGTCCTGTTAAGAAAATTTGCATCATATATAGTCCTAGATTAATATTTAGGAAATAGGCCTGAAAGCTATGGATGTACTGCTAAAATAGCAAGCCACTCCTCAGGTGTAAGCATCCAAGCTGTAAATTGTTATTGCGGTCCCTAGCACAGATGTGGTCTTTCCAAGGATCACTTATTCCCTGGTGATTTCTGGTCATTGTTTCACAGATATCAAGAGTTAGAGGTCACTTGCAATAAACAAAGGGGTGGAACCAGATGTCCTCCAGAAGTTCCTTTCAGCTTCAATCGTTCTGTGATTATATTATTGGTTTCAGAATAATTCATGATAATATACAAAAGCTTATATTTTGACATTATGGAGCTGAAATGTTTACTTCATCAGTGCCCAAGGTAACAGAAGATAAATCAAAAAATGACTTCTTATGCTTAATAATTAAGAATAAAAAAAATTGAAAAATATTGAGCATTCAAGCCAACATGGAATTTTAGAAAGTACAATAGAATAAAAAGGGAGTTAAATATCTGGGCATTGCTTAGCTTTAGTTGCTTAATATATTAATTAATCTTTTCCCAGATTAAAATATTTTATCAGGAAAAGTTGATTTTGCCAAGAAATATTTGGACATGGAATATTTAAAGGAAAAATATTTTAAGGTAATTATCAGTTAAAATACAGGGGATGCAGAGGAATCATTGTCCATTCAAGTCAGAGTAGTCTTAGATGAACAGCACTGTTCCATAACTTTCAGAAGAGTTTCTGTAGTTTGCTCTCTATTCAAGACTAGTGTTCATGTTCTAACAAGTGTCCCACTTCATGCTAACACACCTTCACCTATCTGAAATTGTTTCAGAATTTTATGAAAAAACAGAGATGATATAAAGCTTGTTTTCACCTAAAGTTCCACCAAAACAAAAAAAAAAAAAAAAAACTTTGAAAATATTGGTTTGTTCTGTTGTTTTGTTCCCATATAAGACAAAAGAA
>VXBZ01005403.1:80566-103810 GCA_013399135.1 Heliornis fulica
TATGTAAGAAATAACTTCATTGTTTATGAAAAAATAAATTTAAATATAGTGATAAAATATAAAATAAATTTTAATAAAAATGAAATTATGTCCTGTCTATAGAACCTATAGAGAGTAATATCTAAATTACCATACAGATAGTAATATAATAATAGGACACATATGCTTTCACACTACGTATTTCTCCAAACACATTTCTCACTAGGAGTAGGAACCTCAGTAAGTAGAGGAGCTCTCCCACACTTCACATTTTTTCAGGGACCATATGGAGACACTTTATACTCTCTCTGATTCTACTTTATTTTCTCATCACTGTGACCCACTTTAAATGCCCTCCCACTGACTTCCAGCATCCTCCAATACTTGTAATCAATCACTGCAACATGGCATCCTGTCTCTTTCCTTTAGCACCTTCCCAGGAATGATCACCAACAACTTCTTCTGTCCAGAATCATAATCTTCCTTCTTGTTTCCTGAAAATCTTATTAATTTATTCATGCTCATTCATGGATTATAAAAGTTTACAATATTTAGGTACGACAAAAGAAAAGAATTAGAACAGATCATCAGGAGTTTAAAACTGTCATATCTTTAACAATGTTGATAGGGAAATTTGATAAAGAAACACTTCGGTTTAAGAAAAAAATTTACAAGATTTAATGACTCTATAGTAGACTAATTCAGACTCAAAATGTACATTTTTACCAATGAAATTAATTAACTGAAATTAAGTAACCTATTATGACGAATACCTCTACAAATGAGATTTTGAAATTGACTGGATTTTTTCTTCTGAAGTATGCTAATGAAGTTTCATCAATCATTAAAAGATAATTACTGTTCTTCTTTGAAAGAGAACTCCAAAGATGGATGCTGCATTGTCTTGAAAATCTACTCTTGGATAAGTTGCTTTGTGTTCTATGTGTCGACCAACTAACCAGCAACAACACCCCCCCCACAAAACACCCAAATCCAACATCTTTCTCAGACTGTATAATTTCTCGTTTAAATACTGTGTTTTAAACACCCTGTAGAGAATGAGCAGAGTGAAACTTAAGATAAAAATGAGTTACTTAAGTGAAGTACAATTGCTTTAGACACATGGCAACTTTATGTGTGTTTTATTATGGAAGATTTGATTTAGAAAATGCTTTCTGCTAAATTCTCTTTCAGATCGAACATGAGCCTGAGGACACATCATGGCATCATTCTTGTTTCAGTGGCATGAAGTTGGGGATTGAAATTACAGCTCTAATTCATTCTGTGGAATCTAGTAATTATGAACTGAAATGTGATTGTATTCACAGCTATCAGCACACTAAACAGATGTCTAAATGAGGTGATAGCAAGCACTTCAAGCAGAATTTTCTGACTTCCCATCCCTCTAGGGGTTTTCCGATTCCTACATGACCACTTTCATTTAGACACCATTAATTCTGATGTCTGTACCAGTCAGACATATCATAATCTAAAAGAAAAACCAGCCAAACCAAAATAAAACTTTTATCTCTCTCTATTGATAATAGAATGTACTCATTTAGATGTAGATATCCACATGGATGATGGTCCAAGTTAGATGATCTATCCCTAATTTCCAAGTTGCACAAGTTAGACAACTTGAATCCAACTTCAAGTATGAGAATCCCAGCTAGGTTTGGGTCTCTAATTTTCCAAACTGCTGGCAACTGTTGAATATCAAGAAATTTTAAGGCAAATAAAATAATCAATATTTTATATTTAAAATATTACATGTAAACATTCATTCCATGTCAGAGAAATATATTTAGGCAAAGAATAGAGGAGGGGGAGATTTTTTTTATCAAAAAGACTATTAATTAGAAAATTTTGTTGGTTATTTTTTGTTTGTTTTTAAAGCTGCACATTCACACTTCTTCCCAGAAGAGATACATAAACTAGGTTACATGGCTTTTCCCTTGTACATAGAGGAAAGAAATAATCTGTCTGCAAAACATGTAGTATAAGTCCTTAATTCAATGGTTAGGGTATAAAGTGCATAGTAATTTTAGATTCCAGTACATTCTTCAGGGATTTTATACTTCTTTTTTTTTTCTATTTAGAATACATTAATTGAAGAATAAAGAAATGGTGTAATTCAGATTCCTAAAAATAGCTGTCAATTTAACACCCTTACAGCCATCACTCTAGAAGGATACAATTCTTCCAGACATCCCATTATATTTATTAAACCCATGGTATATCTCAGACAATCAAAGACCATAGTACTGGAGTGAGACACTTATTTTCAGGCCCCTGGATCCTTTCCAAAGCATCGTTGGAAAAGGATCTGGAAGCTACGGCTTCACTATTACTTCACTATTTACAGGTGAATGCTATGAATATATGTCCTAATATTGGGGATAGCTGTAGGCTAGTGAACTAGGTATCTAAAAATCAGGAGAATTTTACTTATCTACTAAACATACCATATCCTCTCCCACAAAGTGCACACCAGAAACTGGCCTCAAGAGTTTGATATCTTTTTAATTCCCTTAGCCATAACAGAGTACCAAGCCTGAGTACACCATCATTAAATCATTTGCATTCAATGACAGTAGTGAGATGTTTCTCTATGGATTTTAAAGAGTGAGAAAAGCTGTAATGTTTTTGTTGGAAAAAAAATCTTGATATATTTTTAATAATACTCTTAGTTAACTATTTTCTTAAAATTATTCAACAACTGTTTATTATTCATAAAAGTTATTTATACGGAATTCAACAGATAAACCTAACTTGAAAAAAATTACTCATGTTCTCATTACTTATTACATACATATTTCCTTGTTTTCTTTTGATAGTTCAAAGTTAAGGTAATCTTATTCTCCCTTTCAAAAAACCGCACCATGATCATGCCACTACAACTAGAAGAGAAAATACAGACTGAATTCCTATAAGGAAAAATGAGAGGTACTATAATGCTAAAACCTTTTATAAAACTTTACAGTAATTTACAATACTTACTTTAAAGTAAGTATGAGAAATTAACTTCTTCAATATAGGTTAAATGTGTCAAATATTTAAATTCTACCCTTGATTTTGTTGACTTAAGCCTTTATTAATTAATAGTCTTTAGGAAAAAAAAAAAAAAGACAAAGTTGATAACCTTTTATCCTGGCATTCTGCAGCAGAATGTGATGCCGAGAGAAGGAAAGAAAATGAAGGGATTTCTTGTGGTTAATGGTCTTCTTTATCATGAACAAGCACAGGGTCGTTGAAAAGTAATTTCAAAGTGTTTTACCCTAGTGGAAGTTTTCTATCGGAAGTGGATTATAAACAACACTTAACACTAATTATTTGAGCAGTTCTAGTCAGTACATTTCAAGGTGAAAATTATGTAATTTTAAAAATTTTGCACTAGATATATATTTTTAGCCACTCACTGTAACTTGACTTGACCTGAAAGAAACCTGACAATTAGAACCATAAGTCAGCTGCATTCTCTGGCCAGAGACCAGGTTCTTGCCATTGATTTGTGACATTTCACTGTGCTGAGTCTGCAAAGTGTGAATGCAAGCTTTATAGAGGGGAAAATAATTTTAATCTTTGGACATTCTTTTAGACCTCAACTGAGTGTGGTAGGTTTGCAGTTTGGTTTCTTTAAGAAGCAGCTAGCTAGAAGCTTCTTAACAGTCTGAAAAAGTAAATCCCAGCTGGGCTCCCAAGGCCAAACTCCCAAACCCTGTTACTGACAAGGCTGGCCGGGACAATCAGCACCAGTCACAGCACCACTGGGAATCACATTTTAGAGAGAGAAAAATGCAAACAGCCACATTTTGCCATCAGAGAAGGGGGTGAGAAGATGTAAGAAACTTTGCAGACACCAAGGTCAGTGAAGGGGGGAAGGAGGAGGTACTAAGAGAAGATTCCCTGCAGCCTGTAGAGAATACCATGGTGAAGCAGGTGTCCCCCTGCAGCCCATGGAGGATGAAGAGACCCTACTTGTAGCCCATGGAGAGGTACCTGGCCCACCATGGAGCAGGTGGAGGAATATGGAATAATCTGTGACCTACATTGGAGCAAGCCCCTGGAAGCAACTGCAGCCCGTGGAGAGAGAAAAGAGGCAGAGAGAGAGAGATGAAGGCCCACGCTGGAGCAGGTTTGCTGGGGGGGCTTGTGACTCTGTGGGGGACCAGGCTGGGGCCNCACCCTTTCCCCCGTACCATCCTGGGAAGGAGAAAATCATGAATAAAGTGAAGTCTGCAAAGAAGGGAGGGGCGGGGGGGTGTGTTTTAAGAGCTGTTTGTACTTCTCATTTTCTGACTGGTTTCTATCTGTGTGTAGTGCAGTGTAATAAATTAGAGAGTTTTCTTGCCTTTCTTCTGTGTTGAGTCTGTTTTGCCCATGACACTGATTGAAGAATGATCTCTCCCTGCCCTTATCTCACTCCTCAGCCCCTCCATAGATATTTTCTCCCCTGTCCAGCTAAGAGGGGAGTGATAGAGCGACTTTGGTGGGAGTCTGGCCTCCAGCCAGGGTCAAACCTGAGTTTCTTTTCCAATATAAATAACAAATAAATGGTATCTAATAAAAATGCGTGACTAATTGTTATTCACTATAAACTATTAACTCCTCCTTTGATTAGACTAATTTGGAGTACCTGAAAAAAATCTTATATGGTTGTACATGGCCAATTCCACTAGTCATGGTGGTAACATAATATCATTGTTCAGTATTTTTTCTCTGTGCTTCTTGAGTATATCCTGACACCTTGTGTCATGTGTGTATTTTAAAGGAGGATGGTGTAAGATTCTCACCGTGATATCAATCCCCGGTAAGACAAGAATGCAAAAGTATCTCAGAAGTCTGAAACTACTTGCCTTGTCTAGGTAAGGCTTGCTTTGCTACAGGACAGCCTGAGTCATCTCCGGAATACACTCTTCTGTACTCTAAGATACAGGAATATATGGGCAGAAATACCACTCTCTAATGGGTTTTCATGGAAGTTTTGGTAGTGGGTGTAAGGGAAGGAGTGGACACGGCCTGGATAGGTAACCGAAACTGGCCAAAGGGTTATTCTAAGCCAATTATGTCATGTTCAGTGTAAAGGGGGGTGGATGGATGAAGGAGCACATGGCTCCAGGACAGTTTCAGGATGCCTCTGAGTGGTATCGCCCTAGTTGAGAATTTTGGTGAGAAACTGCATTGTGTATCACCAGTTTGTGTGTTTTACTATAAAGTCCTGTTATTGCTACCTCTCTCTGCTGTCCCAGTAAACTGTCCTTATCCCAAATTGTGAGGTTTGTTTTTTTGGTTGTCTTTCCCCACTCTTCTCCGCTGTCTCCGCTCCTCCTCTCCACCATCTTAGAGAGACTGTCTGCATAGTGCTCAACTCCTGGCTGGGATGAAACTATGACATGAGTATATCAAATGGATATATCACACATACAGTGGAAGCATAGGTAATATTTTTGCAACTTCGACATTCATTTAAAACTGATATTTTATTGCAATGTATGGTCAAACAAAAGTTTAATTTCAAGCATGGCTATTCTTACATTTTATTTTTCTTCTGTAATTAATTATATTCAGCATTTTTTTTTTGAAAGAGGATTTCAGAATGTCAGACAATATGTTATTTTACCAACCACAGTCTTTATAGAAACATCTTCATCTCTTTTATTCTTCTGTGTGTTATTTCTATACAGCTATCTGAAGGGAATATAAAGCAATATTTGACTTAGAACAGACATTTTTAACTAAAAAAGTCAATATATTAATACAGAAGGTTTGCAGGTACAAGGAGTGAGATGGTAAGGTTTTCTTTATCTGTTTTTATGGTCCAAAATTTAATATTCTTTATATAAACACAAATGTAAGTTCTTTAAAAGTTTTCACATTTTTTATTGTAAACTACTCAGTGATGCTTTGCATTTTAAAAGCTATATTTCCACCCACTGGCACACACATTTTATCAAAGATAAAAATCTTCTGAAAGAAAATGGAACTAAACAAATATGAAGGTTATTATTTTCTTAAAGCAGTACTACATCATACACGCCTAAGTCATTTTAATCGTTTTACCTGTTCTTTTGAAGTAAAATTAACTCTCAAAGCAATCTTTTAATTCAGATGTTTCCCGTGCTTAATTATTGAAGATTTTTGTTTCATTTATTTATGGCTTATTGAATTTTATCTTATTAATTGCTGTCCTGTACATTAAGGGCAGCAGCCTGTTTCCTGTTCCTTTGATGCACCCTCTTACATATTTGAAGACTATTACATTTTATTCTTCTCCTTTTTAGCCAGGATTGCAAAATATTTACGGGGCTTTTTGTGTACTTTCAAAATGCAAAAGAGAAATTAGCAAAAAAAAAAACAAACAAAATTTCCAAACATCAAGTGGGAAAACTCATTTAGGTAAAGACAGTTTAATAGTTAAACCAAAAGTTTTACAAGGGAAGGAAAGTAAAACAAGAAAATCAGTCACTGCTTTCCACGGGCAGGCAGGTGTTCAGCCATCTCCAAGAAAGCGGGGCTCCAGCTCCAGGAGGCATTTTGCTCCCAGGCTCCCATCCTCATGGTGATGAGTAATGTTCCTCAGGAGTCTGTGCTGGGACTGTTGCTGGGATTGAGTGCCCCCTCAGCAAGTTTGCAGATGACACAAAGCTGAGTGGTGAGGTCAATGTGGCAGAGGGATGAGATGCCAGCCAGATGGACCTGGACAGGCTGGAGAAATGGGACTAGGTAAACTTCATGAGGTTTAACAAAGCCAAATGAAGGGTCCTGAAACTGGGTCAGGATAACCCCTGTCATCCATACAGTTTAAGAGATGATGTGCTTGAAAGCATCCCTAAGGAATAGGATTTGGGATTAATTGCAGATGAAAAATTGGACATGATCCACCAATGTGCATGTGAAACCCAGAAGGTCAACCACATCCTGGGCTGCATCATCAGAAGTGTGGCCAGCAGATCGAGAGCAGTGATTCTGCCCATCTACTCTGCTCTGGTGAGACCTCACCTGCAATACTGTGTCCAACTCTGGAGCAGAAAAAAAGACATGGACCTGCTGGAACATGTCCAGAGGTGGTCCACAAAAATAATACAAGGTCTGGAGCACCTCTCCTATGAGGACAGGCTGAGACAGTTGGGCTTGTTCAGCTTGGAGAAGAAAAGGCTCTTGGGGGACTTTATAGCAGCTTTCCAGTACCTGAAAGGTACCTGTAAGAAAGCCGGGGAAGAACTGTTCATGAGGGCATGTAGTGACAGGACATGGAGTAATGGTCTTAAACTAGAAAAGGGGAGATTTAGGTTGGATGTTAGCAAAAAAATCTTCAATATAAGGATGGTAGATCACTGGAACTGGCTTGTCCAGAGGGATGGTGGAAGCCCAATCCCTAGAGATACTCAAGGTCAGGCTTGATGGGGCTGTGAGCAACCTGATCTAGTGAGAATGTCCCTGCTTACTGCAGGGAGGTTGGACTAGATGGCCTTTAAAGGCACCTTCCAACCTAACACCTTCTATGATTCTTTGATTACTTGAGAAGACAAATGCATTAGTTCTGAATATATCCCCTTCCTCCCCCATCCTTATTACTGGATATGACATTATATGATACATAAAATGGTACATCTCAGGGAAAATGTTCTCTGTCAGAACAGTGGTTATAGCTTTGAGGCAAGTGCCCATCATGTTGGCAGACCCAGAATACCTCCCTGGGCTGTGGGCCTACAAGCAGGTTGCAGAATCCTCACTGTGTGCGCTCCTGCTGACTAACATACCCCACCCTGTTGGCAGCAGGTGGGAGTCCCTGTTGCTCCTTCAGGCTCTTAAAATCTCCCAATGTTGCTCCTGGCAATGCTCAAGCCACATCAGCCTCTCTCAGGCACATGTCAGACCAGCTGGTGAGAGCTGCCGGCCACTGGGGATTCTCTCTGCTCCTCCTCAGGTTTCCCCAGCTCATGGAACTAAAAGAGATTGTCATGTTTATTGGAATACCAAAGGGAAATCAAAGCTTATTCTATGGATTTAAAAATTTGACTGGATGTTGGAGATAGTGGCATTCTTCAGAATGTCTTCACAGCTGACACTAATCTAAGTTAGTCACAATATGTTTGAATAAACAAGGAGATATGAATGTAAATGAGTTCTTTGGAAATATGAATGCAAATGAATTCTTTCCTGGGAAGAGCCATGAATGAATCCCAGCTAAATGGGATTAAATGAATTTTTCCTTTAAGGAAGAAGTTTTCCCCTTCTATTTTTGCTAGTATGCTACGTTTTCGGTTTCCTTTGGTTTTGGGGGTTTTTTTTTGGGTTGTTTTTTTTTTTTTTTTCCCACATCACTTGCTGGCACATTAAAGTAAACGTTTCATTTGTAATAACTTTCCCTGCACAGTTAGGCTCTGGATCACTGGCTTTTCCCAGATACACCGTGTCAGTGTGTAGTACTGGTGATCACAGCATAACAAGAAGCTAGTTTGGAATGCGCAAGACTGCTGTGAGCAAAGTAACGCTCCCAGTCTTGGCATCATTCTCCAAGCCCTGTTCTTAGAGCATTAAATGTTGGCAAGATATTTATTGCCTTTATTCTCTGGGCATTCCTAATCTTTATGGAAGGTTCATGGGGACCAGAACATATGTTGTATGCATGATTGCTTAAATTATGCTATTACTTATATGGTCACCACAGTGGGACAAACTGCTAGATTAATAAATATTAACGGAGGCATCACAGAAAGGACACTCGAATCTTAAATTTCTGAAATTTCAGCTTTGGCCTTACAATGCCAGAACCTTTATTCTCAGAGGTACACTTTTGGTGTTCAGGTGCCTATTTTAGTCATTATAAATGTTGCATACACTTTACTCTGCTGAGTTATTAGGCCATAAGTGGACATCAGTGGAGTCTGGGTCTGACTTAGCTTAACGCTAACTACATGCAATATGTACATCAAATGTGCTTTTGGTTGACTGAACACCAAGTGATAAATAAGACCAAATGCAAATAAAATCAACAGAGTTCAATAAAAGCCGTTGTGAAGTTTTACTTCTGGAACAGAAAAGCAAGCTGACATAAACTGCATAGAAAGCACTGTTTTAGGAAACAATTGGGGTGTTTCATAGATAACAAGTTGCGCATGAGTCAGGACAATGTCCTCCCGTAAAAGGGCAGCAGATGGCTGGATTGTATGAGGAAGAAAGGTGACACTGAATTTGAGGGAGGTGATTCTTCCCCTCTGTTCAGTGCTTGTGAGACCATATCTGGAGAGCTGAGGTCAGGTATGGACTTTTCATTAAAGCAAAATCTTTGATCTATGATAGTAAGTCCAGAAGAGAAATTGGTGGCACAGCTTGAAGAATGAATCATTTCATGTACCAGTAGAGACTCAGGGAAAGGGTTTTGATCAGCCTCAGAAAAAAGTATGTTGGAAGATATTTGTCTATTTTTGTATAGAGAAGATGGAGCTAGTATAGTTTTTGAGGTGCACAGTAGAAGAACAGAAGACATTTGCAACAATTTCAGTTAGTATAAAAAGTATTTTCATCACAAGGACGGTCAAACGCTAGAGAGGCTGCCCAGTGAGATCATGCAGTCTCCACCTTGGGTGAACAGATGTTTGACTAGATGTCCTGCAAAGGTTCCTTCCTACCCAAATTAATCTATTACTCTGAGACAAATATTGTGTAACACAGTACACAACTATATTCCCAACCTTCCAACCTAAACCATTCTATGATTCTATGATTCTATGATTCTTTATGACCTGAATTTCATTCTAAGGACAGAACATAAGCCAAAATGCAAATACAATTTGTCAAATTATTTTTGTTCTTTATGTTTGAGCATATAAATATTGCATTCTTTTGAAGGCTGCTAATGGAATTTTCCTGTAATGTCTGCCTTGAATTAGAAGAGTTAGTTTTCTTAATTATAGATATGTCAGTCTACAACCACAATTTTATGAGTCATTAAAATACTGTAGAACTTCCTTAGTCCCTCGTTTTTTGTAGTCAAGCTACAGTATACTAGGTTAATAAAATTGTTTCATCTCTTGCTCTCAGAATTCATTGCAAGCTACGCTTTACTGTGATTATGAAGGTGAGGCTTGAAACTACAAAAAACTTTTATTTAAAATAAATAGAAAGGTATTATACTAATTCTGATGGATACATTTTCTTCAATTTTGAGGGAGTACTCAGACATTGAAATCTTCCCAGTTATAGGCTTTATTAAAAAAAAAAGTTCTAAAATTGTTGTTAAAATATATAATTTTACTCAACAGTTAAAAAAACCCAAAACAATAACAAAAAATCACAACCCAAAGAATTGATGAAGATTACTTACATAACCTTTATTTTATTTTTATTTTTTCCCCTTAAGGTCATCTGACATTTTTTCTGGTTTAGTCTGGAAATATGTGTGTTTACACAGGTATTTTTGTGTCATTCCGTGTATATTCATTCATCTTCTTTCATGAGTAAATCTCAGACCGTGCATCTGTTTTCTCAGTTAGTATTCTGATGAACACAAAAAGGGGACAATTTGTAACTGGGTGTTCTTCCGTCTAAAATGTGTTTGAGTACTTAAAAGAAAGAACAATGTGTGTGGCAATATCCCTGTTATCTTCTTTATTTTTTTGTTACTCTTTCTGGAGAAGGTACTCAGTAAGATTTTAAAATTATGAAAGCTTATTCAGGATGTAGGACCTTATTCTAGCCCTGAAACTTAGTAAATGCTATTAGTATACTTAGGATAGCTATTTTCTCCCACCTGTTTTCTTACTTCTGTCTCTTCTTTTGTTATTTTTTTTTATGTGTAAAATACTTGCTTCAACTTTTGCCCTTTCTAACTGTATGCAGTTTTGCTTTTACTGTTTGTTATTTCCAAAATGTAAGAACATCTGTGTAATATTCACATTAATACAATACCTTCACATTAATACAATACCTAAAACCCCAATGATCTGATAGTAGAGTCAGCGACTTGTTGATTTTTTTTTTTTTATACTCTTTCTATGGGCATGTTTGTATATTAATTGAGGACTTGGCTTGAACTATTTGCATGTTTAGTTTTAGTCTTTGTAACATATCTGCTATGTTTTGTTTGGTAAAGAAAGCAAGGTCAAATTGTGCACATACCCAGGCTCAGAAGGGTTGTCTGTGCTGATCTTTAGCTTCTGTGGAAATAGATGTCCATCGCTCACTGATGCCAATTACCTGTTTTACATGACCTCAACCCTCTATCTGACATTAACATGACCTCAGTGCTCACTACTCGGTAGAAGTGAATGTGCAATCTGAACACTTGAACATGACCTGACTCTTGCAGGCAAAGAACAAGTACCTATTATATTCATGGCTGTTAGGTTATGCACAGTAGCATAACAAATGAACTAAATTTTCCAGGCTAAGGCCATAAAGAGGTAACTATGACTAATGCTAGTCTTCATGCATTGGGATGTATCTGAATCTGTTTAGCCAGTCAGATTATATAAAATATTTATCAGCCTGTTGCAATGTTGCCTCATTTTATATACTGATATGGAATTTAGAAATGCATTCAAATTGCGGGTAAAATTTATTGTGTGAGGTTTTCTGCTACGGGAAGGTGTAGCAGATGTCTATGTCATTTTCACTGTTCCCTAGTGTTCATTTTTACTTGAATTAAGTATGGAAACCTTCCTCATTTTCTGGGTTTGTTGGTTTTGGGCTTTTTCTGTTTGGTTGATTTTGTGTGGCTTTTTTCCCGAATTTTATATTGATGCAGTTTCTTATATACTATATATTGTAAAGAAATATAAAATTTTGCTTCATCTAGAGAAATAATATATTTTTAAGAAGTCCCACAAGGAAGGTCCTTTTTTTTAAATATCTCCTATGTCTTTAGTGATGAACAATCCAGGAGAATTGAGGCTGATATATTTTTCTGCTATCTCTGCCCTTTTCATGTCAGAATAATGATGTCTCATGATCAGCAAGGTCACATGCTGCTGATATGCAAGGAGAGAAGCTTACATATTTCCTGTCTTTAATCATTCATCACTGCTACTCAATTTATTTCTGTATCTTGCTTTCATCTGAACCAAGATAGTTGAAAATGAACAATCTGAATTACTGCAGTGGTATACCTTGATGCAGAAAACAGTTTCCTTCATCATAACTCTTCTATTTTGATAAAATTATTTTGTTTTGAAGAGCCTAAGATGAAAAAAGAGAGAACAGATGAGAATTTTACTTACAGGTAGAGAAAACAAACAAATACAAAACTTTAATTTCTAAGGAATATCCATAGATTGATGTAGAGAAAAGAGGAATAGTGAGATTCCACAATGCCGAGAAGAATTAGCAAAAAAAAATAGTTTTTAAAAAAATAATAGGACTGGTTAAAAGTAAAACTTTTCAGTGTAGAAATAAAGTTGGGGAGGTATTCAGGTATAGTAGGTATCTGTCTGAAGTGTTTTGAATTTGGCACTGATAGGGTTAATTTTTGTTCATAGTAGTGCTGTGTTTTTATGTGTGATGAAAATAATGTTGATAACACACCAATCTTTTAGCTATTGCAGAGTAGTCCTCACACAGGTTCAAGGTCATTTTGAGCACACAAGAATTTGGGAGAGGACTCAGCCAGAACCCCTGACCTCAACTTAAAAAAGTTGATATCATAAGGGCTGAAGGGGAAAGAAGGGGGAAGGGAGGAGGGGGACATTTGGAGTGATGGCATTTGTCTCCCCAAGTAAAGATTCCTTGTGATTGAGCCCTGATTTACTGAACACCTGCCTGTCCTTCCACCTGTGGGAAGGAGGGAATTATAATTCCTTGACTTGCTTCTCTTGCTTACTCAGCTTTTGCTTTAACCTATCAAACTGTTTTTATCTCAAAGCATGAGTTTTCTCAACTTTATCATCCACTCTCCTCTATCTCGCTGGTGTAGATAGTGAGCAGCTCTGTGGTGTTTAGCTGCATACTGAGGTTAACCCAACGGGCTAACAATATAATGTCAGATCAGCTCAGTATTTCTCAGTGATTCGTGTAGGTTAATGAGGAATGAACAGAATATGTTTTGTAGTCAGTGCACAGTGATTAGTTTAATACCACTTATTCTCAGTAATGAAGTAGACAATAGTAATATTTTATTGATGTTAGGAATACAAGGGGAGAAAATCCCTTCTGAAAATCGTTATGATTAAAGACTGGGTGTACTAAATTCTCTGACAAGGCTGTTGCTGAAAAGTAAAAGGACACCAGCTGGTATAAGTTACAACTTCTGCCTGGCACAGCTACACTTAACTGGAGTTGTGTAAGCTTTCCTACTCAGCTTGCTTTACACTTGTGTTAATGAACATGGAACTTTGCTCATCGGTGTCTATGTTGTTCTTTTAAAAATGGTAACCAATGACATCTCTCTATGCTTACACTTTTTGTGTTAGGCAGAGAGGACCTTACATCTTTTAATAACACACCAAATCACAGAATGGTAGGGGCTGGAAGGGACCTCTGGAGATCATGTAGTCCAACCTCTTCTAATGCAGGATCACCTGGAGCAGGTTGTCCAGGATCGGATCCAGGAGTGTTTTGAATATCTCCAGAGAAGGAGATTGCTTCTCTCACTAAGTTATAGGTGATTTTGACTTCCTCAGTAAATGAAGTTTTGGTTTTCTTATATGTTTGTGACACATTTCTGATTTCAATGCAGTTTTTTTCATTGTTGTCCTGTACCTTCTTAGTAGGTGTGTTGTGTGTATTAAGGACTGCAAGGCTTTAATGGCACCTCATGAGCTGACAGTGTGCCTCAGAACGACAATGCTGGGAAAAAAAAGGTGAAGATTTGTCTTGTACAAGGTTGGAGGGAGAAATGATTTTTGTTGTTGTTGTTAATTACTTTGGAACAGGATGTGTGAGCTATTAGAGACTAGAAATGTGTGGCTTTCTCATACAGCAATTCAGCCAGAAGCTGAGGCACATAATCATTGGATTATTCCTCACAGGAACTCTAACAGAAAGGGAATGGAAAGAGGACAGAAGTTTTTGTTGTATGAAAGGAGAAGCTTAGTATTCTTTGGCAAGTGTCGTAAAATCTTACTTTCTGATCTTCAGGGCCTAATTAGCTGGAACTGCATCCTTAGCCATTACAAGGTTGTTTTAGCCCTTCCCCAGAGGGGACAGACAGACTTCAGCATTTTCTTGCCATGTCCTAAAGAACTGCAGAGCAAGCAAAGCTTTCTTCATTCTCCCTCTTGCTTTCTCCTGCTTGGCATGCTGCAGCCATTTCACTAATACACATCCCCCAGCTTACTGCTCAGTCCTGCAGGAAAGCTGTCTTTTCCTGCTGAGACAGCATTCTCAGGCACATGGCACCATCCAGAAAAGGTCGAAAAAGACAAAGATAACCAGTGAACATGCAGTCAGTGTATCTATGCCTATGTAAAAAACTGGTAGATGTAATAAAATTAGATTATGAATAGGAAATAGGAAGGAGGGGACAAATTAGAGTCAGGTGTTGGCAATCTATTGACACCCTATGACATTTGCAATAGATATAGAACTACGTTTCTCCAATCCTATTTAGACCAATCTTGCACGTCCAGTATTTCTGTGTACAACCTTTGAAAGGGTACAGAAGGTGTGGTAGACACAACTGTCTGGATTTCTTGAATGTATAGTTGCCAAAAAAGAATAAGCTGTATCATTCCTGTTATGATGTTAGTCTCACTTTTACTATCACAAGAACTAAGCAAAGAACAGCAGGTACCCATAATTGGGAGTGTTGGGAATATCGTTGTTTACTGTGTTAATACAAACTGGGTTGAAATTTTCTCCACTGAGGTCACCTGTGGGTTGCAGGGAGACAATTTGCATCACCATGAGCTTCTCCATGTGTTGCAGTCTGATTGTGCTCTGGTGTTTGGAAGCAACTCCTTCCCTTCCTTCTTTACTGACCTTGGTGTCTGCAAGGCTGTTCCTCACATTTTCTCCCTTGTCTATGACACAGCTGCTGCACATGGGGTCTTATCTTTCATAGATATGTTGTCAAAGAGCCATAACCAGCGTCACTGATGGGCTCAACTTTGACCAATGTCAGCTCCAGCTTGGGGATGGCTGAAAGGGATTCTGTTCGACACAATGGGAAGCTTCTCACAGAAGCCACACTTGAAGCCCCCGTACACCCACTACCAAAACTTCCATGAAAACCCATTAGAGAGTGGTATTTCTGCCCATATATTCCTGTATCTTAGAGTACAGAAGAGTGTATTCCGGAGATGACTCAGGCTGTCCTGTAGCAAAGCAAGCCTTACCTAGACAAGGCAAGTAGTTTCAGACTTCTGAGATACTTTTGCATTCTTGTCTTACCGGGGATTGATATCACGGTGAGAATCTTACACCATCCCCCTTTAAAATACACACATGACATAAGGTGTCAGGATTTTCTCAAGAAGCACAGAAAAAAACACTGAACAGTGATATCATGTTACTGAATAGAATTGCTTCGAGCTATTCCATGGGAAATTGCCATCTTCTGTCAACACTCTATTAACTAGTGACCAAAACCTGTAATATGCATCGCAGACATGTTTTCAATGAGTCACTTAATATTTATGGTGGAGGAAAATTAAAATTAATATTATTTTAGAGGTGACTTTTTGGATCTAAAAAATGCAAATTTATGATTCTCATGTATCTATAGGAAGTGCTGTAATGTAAATTGGAATTTCAGAAACCATATCCTTCACCTTTCCAAGATTGCTACCAATTATATTATGATAATATATCTACTGAATAAAATAAATTGTAAGTACATATATAATATCCTCATTTTACAGTTCCTATTACAAACACATAGAAGGTCAAATTCTTGTTGGGCACATGCATTGATGCCCATTTGGAGGCCTTTTCTTTTTAGCAATGTCTTTTATGAGGATTGTTGTTTGGAAAGACATTTTCAGACTTAATAGCTTGGATATATATTACTGACATTTTTTAAAAATCACCTTTCTTATTTTTTCTAAATATTGATGTTAATTAAATATCTAATAAACATCCTTAACCTGGTTTTAAAATATAGTAAGTTCTCTAGAAGAGGCTATTAGGACAAGTTCTCAGTTGGATAAGATAATACATAGTGTTACTAGTCTTATCCACAAATTCCTTTATTTTAAGTTATTAGACATCTGAATTTACAATTTTATTTTCAGGTCTTGTTTACCTAGGTATGGGATTGAATTTCCTCCATATTTTTAATAATAAATTATCCCATTAATCCATGATGTTTACTAACAACAGGAAAAAAATTGGAAAAAAGTATTAAAATATCCACCCCCCTCCCCAATAATGTTATATTCCCTTGATATCAAGATGAACTGTTCTTCAGAGATTATTATATCAGAATATAGTCCTTAAGTAGCTTTTTTAAAACAATCTTTGATAGCTTATAGAATTTTAAAGATTTATATATGGAAAATAAAACCCCAGTACTGTAATTTATTATACTGCTCTTCCATTCCAGACATTTCTTAAACTAACTCATACTTGTATGCACACATTACTGAACTAAATTTCAGTGGGTTCCTCCTGTAAGTATTGACTTCAAGTTTCCCTTTTAATCTGGTTAAGATATTCAGTGACTGTTCATTAATTTTCCCATTTTCATAGAATCACAGGGATGATTTTCATAGGTCCTTTCATAGACCTTAAAGATCATCCAGCTGCAAACCCCCTGCCCTGACAGATTTATAGCAAAGAGAGAAATTCACCTGCCAGAATGTGACTAACCTCATCCTTACAAGCATCAGTGCATCACAAGTTTCTTTCTTCAAGCAAATGAGCCTCCTAGGCAGATATTCTCATCCACCAGATTACCCAAAGCCCAACCCAACCTGGCTTTTAACACTACATGGATGGGCCATCCAAAACTTCTATGGGCCAACTGTTACAGTCCTTCAACATTGTCACAGTGAAGAATCTTATCATCTTATTGCTACACTCCTGGGGAAGAGTCCCTCCTCAAGTCTGCACCTTGAGTACTGTGTTCAGTTCCAGGCCCCATGCTACAGGGACATTGAGGTCCTGGAGTGGTTCCAGAGAAGGACAACCAGGCTGGTGAAGTTTCTGGAGAACAAACCTTATGAGGAGTGTCTGAGAGAGGTGGGGTTGTTTAATCTGGAGAAGAGGAGTCTGAGGGGAGACCTTATCACTGCCTATAATTTTCTGAAAGGAGGTTGTAGAGAGATGGGCGATGGTCTTTTCTGCCAAGTGACAGGTGATAGGGCAAAGGGAAATGACCTAAAGATGTTCCAGGGCAGGTTCAGATTACATTTTAGGAAAATGTTCCTCACTTAAAGAGTTGTTGGGATATGCTCACCACCACCTCCCCCCACTCTTCCTTCTTCCCAGACTCCACTTTTTTTTCTGATTTCTCTAACTCCTCCACCTGAGCACCAAAGGGAGATGTAGGAATGGGGGTTGTGGTCAGTTCATTACACATTGTCTCTGCTATTACCTCCTCAGGTAGAGGCTTGAGGAACCTCTCACAGGAGACAGTCCTCCATGAGTCTTTCTACCAGCTGCAGTTCTTCAGGAACAGCAGCTCCAGCACGGGGTCATAGGTACTGCCAGGAAACGTGCTCCAGTGTAGGCTCCTCTTTCCATCGGCTGCAGGTCCTGCCAGGACCTTGCTCCAAGTGCCAAGTCTCCACCCACTCCAGCATGGGGTACTCCATGAGCTGCAGGTAGAATGTCTACTCCCCATCATCTTCCATGGGTGCAGGACAGCCTTCTCCACCATGGTCTTCTCCATGGGCTACAGGGGAATCTCTGCTCCAGTACCTGGAGGACCTTCTCCCCCTCCTTCTTCACTGACTGTGAAGTTTCTCACGTCTGCTTACTCTTCTCTCTGGCAGCAAATATTCTCATAGATTTTTGTGGGTTTGTTTTTTTTTTTCCTTCTTAAATATGTTACCACAGAGATGCTACCACTCTCACTGAGCCTTGGTCAACAGCAGGTCTGGCAGAAGCCACCCCTATATTTCTGCCCGCTACCAAAACTTTCCACACACACACTAAACAATAGCTCTCAGTCAAGCCCAGGCCTTCAGTTTTTTGATTAACTCCTTCCCCAATACTAAGCCAATTCTGAATTTTAAAAACACATTGGAAATTAAGACCAAACTATTTTCTGTAGAGACTTATGTAAGGAATGGCAAATGTATGTTTGGTAGTATCTTTTTTTCTTTTTTTTTAGAACCATGTCGCTTTCAAAAAGTATTAATCTCAATTTACTTTGGAGAACCTGATTCGCTTCATCCTGCTTTTCAAAGAAACCTGAATTTCAGCTTTCTCAGATGCCAAACCCTATAGGCCTGATAAGAAATACAAGTAACCGCTCCAGCTATACAAATGAATAGTTTGGGGAAAATGGCAGCACTATTATAATAAAAATTTAGAGAGGCATGGTTTTACTTGACAGATGTTCACAAGTGAAATTGATAACAGCTCTGAGGAACAACCACTTTATTCAGCATCTATGATTATTACAGCATCTGCTGTGACATTTAAATGCATTTTATTTGTAACTATTCTATAGCCAACTGGGGTTCTAAATCTGTGACTGTGGATTGTATTTGAGAAGACATGCAAGTCATCACTGTGATGATATTTTGTATTAGTATAATGTTACAAAACATTATTTGTCTTGACATTAAGCATTTCTTGGGTTTGAATTTTTCAATTATATGTTTGAAGTTTACTTGTAATTGTAACTTTTCTAGTAGAATAAGAGTATTACTGTTCCAGTGTGATTAAAATATATTATAGATTTCATGGATTTTGGCAGAGCAAAATCTACTGGTCATATCATTAGTACCATGATTACATTTTAATATATAGTTTTGACACCCCGCTTCTGTAATACAGGCAAAATTTTTCTTATTAAAAACACTGGGAATGATCCAATCAAACCTTGCAATATTTTTTTCAACTATATTGATTTATTTTTTGTCTCAAAGGCATGAGAAGATGGATGTAAGAAGAGATATTAGCTGAGTACATTTCATTATATTTTAATTATTACTATTGTCATTTGCCTACAGGCATAGATGGCTCCAAATTAAAGTTTATTACTGTATTATATTGTGACACTGTCAGTTTGCATTTAAGATTGTAATGTGTCCCATTCAAGACTTAAAAACAAATAAGCTTGAGATTTCGGCCAAAATGAGTAAGAAATTATTTTTGAACAAGAACATTTGCAATTTTTTGTGTCTCAGAATTTCAAATGTTCATGACAAATTTATTTTTCTCTCATTTTCATGGATAACACTCCATGAAAGATCTGAAAAGGTGGATATTATATCTCCTGATCACGGCTCTAATGCCCACATTCGTCCCTCCTTGATCCTGTAACCCACTATATGTTTCATCTCCCGTGCGTTTCTACCCCTGCTGTACTCGGCTTCTTCACCCCGATGTGACCCACTTTACATGATCACCCAGCTCCCTTATTAAAACCTCTCTTTATTTGCCATTCTTAATTGATATTTCTTCTTCTATTCTGCAACAAGCATAACCAACAATGAGGTTTACAGACATGGTGTTGGCACCTGAAGAAACACCACAGAAAGACACTGGCATTAAATAGCTCTAAAAAGGGTAAGAGCTTCTGGCATAGAGAGCTTCTGGCCTCTGTGATAACATATTTAAGAAGGGGTAGAAAAAAAGGTAAACTGTCAGGCAGCATGAATTGCCAGAGGTCCTGTTTGAGTATCCTTCCAATTAATTTTCACTGATTCTCAGATTCACTGTTTGTAAGGGGTTGGAATGAGCCCTTGGAGATCATCTAGTCTAATCTCCCTGCTAGAGCAGGATCACCTAGAGCACATTTCACAGGATCGCATCCAGACGTATCTCCGATCTCCAGAGAAGGAGACTCCACAACCTCTCTGAGCAGCATATCACAGTGCTCTGTCACCCTCACAGTAAAGAGGGTTTTTCTCATATGGAGGTGGAACTTTCTGTATTCTTCCCGTTCTTGTGCCCTTTGTTCAGGCTGAAACATATGAGGAGAGGAAGATACAAGTAATTAAGAAACATTTTATAGGTTTTGAGGTTTTTTTTTTTAATTCTTATTTTTTAAAGAAAAAAAGAGCAATCTTATTAATAAAATCAAGTCAAGAAGAGTATGGAATAAAATATTTCTGCTTACTTGTGCGACCTCCTCTAGAGAACCTGCTTTGGCAGGGAAGTTGGACTTGATTATCTCTAGACATCCCTTCCAATTCCTACAATTCAGTGATTCTGAGATTCTGTGATAAGTGGGAAAATTAGATTTGTAATAACTGTACACAAATAGCCCTCAATCCCACCCCTCAAGCCAACCCACAAAAAGAAAACTCCCAAACCCAACATTTTTTGCATTTCTGAGATTATAGTAGTTGTAAAAATGAATGAACACAACAAATGTGAAGTGGAAGATTGTGATTGTCTTCCCCTTGTATTATACATATATGTACTCTGTTGCACTGCATAGTTTCATTTTGTTGTTATTTTCTGAATGACACTAGAAAAACTTTAGAAAAATTCTGTTACCAAGGGATGATTTATTCACTGAGACACATATTTGTTTCTGCCACTTCTGTGTTAGCATCACACAGTAAGGTATTTATGCTGAAGTTTATAAGTTTTTCTTGCAATTTTTCAAAGCTTTGTTGTTATTGAACAGTGTGAAGCTCTTTTACATGGTGTTCCTGTGTTCTAGCTTTCCTTTCCACTCAGGTTTCATGTGCTGATCAAGCTATACTCTTGAACATTAATCTCTAGTACTTTTGAATAATGACATATATAGTAATAAGAGATCAAAGAATTAATCCAAGAAGAATTGAAATAAACATACCCATCTCCTTAAAAGTCCTCAGTTTATTAACTTAATCATGTGACTAGAAGTTAAAACCACAGTCTTATAGTAATTCTGTAAAATATTAAGCAATATTCATACTATGTTTTTTATTAAAAATACCCATATACATCTCAGAACTTACATTGTTGTATAAAACATGATAGACAACAAAATTTAGTCATAGAATATCAATAAAACACCACAAGTTAAAAGAACAAATTTGCAGAGAAGAATTATGAAGTGAAGTCCTACTGATGTTTCGAAAATTCATTTTTTCCTTTTTTTTTTTTGGGGGGGGCATAATTTCTTGCTAACATTTAAACTTTCACATAAGTTTTCCTAATGTGGTGAAGAAAGAGTGAAGAATCTAATTAACAGCAGTCAATACTTTGGTCTGACATCCTTGCATGTCCATAGGGAAATGTAACACAGATTGCCTTAATGCAGAGATGTGTAGTAGAAGAGATGGTCATAAAGATTAGAGCTGGTTATTGGCTGGGAAATGGTAGATAAAAGATCTTTACAAACAGGCAAAATGAAGATTATCAGAAGCAACAGAAAGGAAGGACTGAGGTAACTGCACAGTACCAATATGTTCCTATGTTCACTGCTGGTCCAACTAGTGAAGATAATAGAGATGCAAGCATGGCCAGCTTGCTTGGCAGTAAGTTATCTATTCTATCTATTCCAATAATTTCAGCCTATTGCTTTCTTACTATAACCACATATCAAGCCAAAATATTCGAGTTGTTACAATACTTCACTGACTTCACTTGAAATATACCAACAGCACTGGGTTATTTCTATCCCCTGCTCTACCTGTCCCACAGAACAAATCTATATATGATTTGTTTTCAGAACTTTTGTCTCCCTAAGACCAAGTCTGTTTTCCACTACAGCAAGGTTTTAAAATGCCTTCCCCTACACTTTTTCTTTTTCTCTTAAGCTACTGTGCTTAAATATGTAACAAGGTGGAAAAAAAATTAAGAAATAAAAATTAGATCCCTGTCTGTTTAGGCAGTAAAGACAAACTGGAATGTAATTTTAAATATTTTAAGCAATAAAAGCATCTTTATATTTCTTTATGGATGTAAGAACTTGTCACAGTTTTCTTCCCTCTCTGACAGTCCAAACCATTAGATTTTATCACACAACAGTGGAAGATTAAAGCTCTGAATTTGAAAGGTTTTTTTTCAAACCTTTCTGAAATGAACATTACTTTTTAAACAACCTTTAAAAATCTTTATGTAAAAATATTCACCATGATTTTCTACCACCTTGGAAATATAATTCTCATTAAAAAACTGTCCAGTGTTTTCAGACCTGTGCTATTCTCCAGTAACTACCAGCACTGTAAAGGGTTCAATCTTATTTATGTAGATGTCTAAGAAAATGCTGCATAAGCTGCACATTATTGAAAACGCTGTGTCCAGAATTTTAACTCACTCTAAGCAATTCAGCATGTCACTACAGTCTTGAGGGAGAGTCACAGTGCAACTGCTTGTCAAATATCAGATTTATTTTAAAATTGCTTTAATGACTTCTGTGACAAAGCAGAGTTTTGAATTTACAACCAGGGCATGGGGGTGGTAGTGGGGGCGAGGGGTGAGGGAAGTAAACCAGATGCTATAACAGAAACAGACCAGTCTAATAAAGAAGCTTGAGTCCTACATAATCCGTACAAAAAATTTAGAAACAGATAATTTTGTAATGGATATTAACAGCTTCAGTCTTTTTACATAACTGAAGAGGATTATGTTTGAGAAATTCTTGATGTTCTGAGTATTGTCCTAAGCAATCAGAGGTGCCTTTGGTCTTATATTATTCCTTTACAAGGAAACACTTCAGGGAACAGCCATATTTCCTGAAGTAACAAAAATATTAATTCATATGTAAATTAATATGAATGTGCACTATATGCTATTTGTTTTCTTAATACAAGATATATAGAATCATAGAACTGTTAAGGTTGGAAAAGACCCTTAAGATCATCCAGTCCAACCATTAACCCACCACTACCAAGTCCACCGCTAGACCATGTCTTTTAAACACCTCCATTGATGGGGACTCAACCACCTCCCCGGGTAGACACTAGCAGTGTGCCCAGGTGGCCAAGAGGGCCAATGGCATCCTGGCCTGTATCAGGAACGGTGTGGCCAGCAGGACTAGGGAGGTGATTATCCCCCTGTATTCTGCACTGGTGAGGCCTCACCTCGAGTACTGTGTTCAGTTTTGGGCCCCTCACTTCAAGAAGGATGTTGAGGTTCTAGAGCGTGTCCAGAGAAGGGCAATGAGGATGGTGAATGGTCTAGAGAACAGGCCCTACGAGGAGTGGCTGAGGAAGCTGGGGTTGTTTAGTTTGGAAAAGAGGAGACTGAGGGGAGACCTTATTGCTCTCT
>VXBZ01005403.1:103946-125297 GCA_013399135.1 Heliornis fulica
GCATGGGAAATAAGCAGGAGGAGTTAGAGATCTTTGTGCAGACACAAGGCCGTGATCTAATTGTGATCATGGAGATGTGATGGGACAGCTTGTATGACTGGAGTGCTGTCATGGATGGCTATCTGCTTTTTAGGAAAGGCAGGCTGGGGAGGTGAGGTGGTGGAGTTGCTCTATATGTGAGAGAGAAGCTAGAATGTTTTGAACTCCTCCTGGGGGAGGGTGAGGTACCAGTGGAGAGCTTTTGGGTAAGGATCAAGGGGCAAGCTAGTACAGGTGACACTGTTGTGGGTGTGTACTACAAGCCCCTGGATCAGGAGGAGAAGGTTGATGAAACCTTCTTCAATCAGCTGGAAGTAGCCTTGTGATCCCAGGTGCTGGTTCTTATGGGGGACTTCAGTTACACAGATATTTGTTGGGAAAGCAACAGGGCCAGGCACATGCGGTCCAGACAGTTTCTGCAATGTGTTGAAGACAATGTCCCTATACAGATGGTGGAGGAGCTGATGAGCAGTGGGGTGGTAGTAGATCTTGTCCTTACTAATAGGGATGGGCGTGTTAGGAAAGTGAAAGTTGAGACACTGGACCATGAGATGGTGGAGCTCAAGAACTTAGATGGAAGAGGTAAACCAAAAAGCACGATTGCTACTCTGGACTTCAGGAGAGCAAACTTTGATTTTTTCTAGGCCCTAATTAGAGCTACCCCATGGGCTGGGCTGTTAGAAGGTAAGAGCACCTGTGAGAGCTGGGCAGTGTTTAAACAGCGCTTCTTCCAAGCTCAGGAGCGGTGTGTCTCTATGAGTAAGAAATCAGGGAAGGGTGACAGGAGACCTGAGTGGATCAGCAAGGAGCTCATGCATAAACTCAAAGGGGAGCAGAAGGCCTATGAATTGTGGAGAAAGGGTCTGAGCACTTGGTAAGAGCATAGGAATGTTGTCAGGGCCTGTAGGGATGCGACGAAGAAAGCTAAAGCCCATCTAGACATTAAGTTGGCAAAGAACATAAAGGATAAAAAAGATTTTCTTATGTATGTGAACAGTAAGAGGAAGACTAGGGATAACGTGGGTCCCCTGCTGAACGAGGGGAATGCCCTGGTAATGGGAAATGATGAGAAGGTGGAGATACTGAATGACTTCTTTACTTCAGTCTTCACTTCAGACTCCCCTTCGGGTCTCCTGGACCCTGGAAGGAAGAAAGATAGTTTCAGATATGGAGAACTTCCCTCTGGTTGAGAAGGAGGTGGTCTGGGAACATCCAGGAGGAATCAGTACCCACAAATCCATGGGTCCTGTTGGGATGCATCCATGTGTGCTGAGGGAGCTGGTGTAGGTGATTGCTGAGCTGCTCTCTATCATCTTTGAAAGGTCTTGGAGAACAGTAGAGGTGCCTGAGGACTGGAGGATAGCCAATGTCACTCCAGTCTTCAAAAAGGGCAAGAAGGAGGATCTGGGTAATTACAGGCTGGTCACTCTCACCTGTGTCCCTAGAAAGTTGCTGGAACAGCTTGTTCTGGGTGCCATACCTAAGCAATTGGGTGAAAAGAAGGTTATGAGGAGTAATCAGTGTGGATTCACCAAAGGGATTTCGTGCTCAACCAATCTTGTAACCTTCTAAGATGTCATCACCAGCTCAGTAGATGGAGGGAGAGTAGTGGATGTCATCTACCTTGCCTTCAGCAAGGTTTTTGATACTGTCTCCCACAACGTCCTGATAACAAAGCTGAGTGTGGGATACATGAGTGGACAGTGAGGTGGGTTGAGACCTGGCTGCCAGACAAGGCCCAGAATGTGGTAATCAGTGGAGCAGAGTCCAGCTGGAAACCGGTGACTAGTGATGTTCCCCAGGGGTCAGTATGTGGTCCAGCCTTGTTTAACATCTTCATCAACGACCTTGATGAGGGATCAGTGTCCACCCTCAGCAAGTAGCCGATGATACAAAGCTGGGAGGAGTGGTGGACACGCAGAGATGCTGCGCTGCCATTCAGAGACCTGGACAGGCTGGAGAGCGGGGCAGTCAGGAACCAGGTGAGGGTCAATAAAAGCAAGTGTAGGGTCTGGCGCCTGGGAAGGAACAACCACGGGTATCAGTACAGGCTGGGGGATGACCTGCTGGAGAAGAGCTTTGCAGAGAAGGACCTGGGGGGTCCTGGTGGATGACAGGTTGGCTATGAGCCAGCAGTGTGATATTTGCAAAAGTTTAGAATGTAGAAAATATATAAAAACAAACAAAAATATATCTAAAATTATCTAAAATCTGTTAAAAAGAATTTGAATAAAACATTTGAAATATATACAGTCTTCTGATGTGAAGTTCATTCTAATCTAATACTTTTGCCCAAAGCAAAGTGGCAGTTTAAAACTGTTACCTTAATAACCTGAAGTCCATTAACCTCTCAAACCAATAATGATTGTAGGTTTAATTTTACATCTAAGCATTAGAGTCTGAAATGATACAAGCATTTAAAGGATCAAAAGGAAGCTCGCCCTCTCTTAGCTTTAAGATTAACACATAAACCTCCAAAGGAATGCCTTTTATGACAATCATGGCTCTAGGCAATAAAAAAATCGATTATACACTGTTTGTTGCTATTCCTTCTCATCATATGCAGAACTATTTTACCCAGACATACTATGATGTCTTTACATTAGAGTTGAAAACATCTGAGAAACTGTGATGTTGGCATCACCCAACCAGTGTTGTTTGTCTTACAAATAATATACTAGAAGGAGTTTCTTTTATAATTAATTTGGAGTTCATTTTGTTGACATTAAAATGCATGCAGAACAATTCAGGTGTTCAATAAGGTGTCTCACCACTTCCAGCAAGCTTCCAGTGTTCTGACAGGGGACATCTCCCCTGAGAAGTCTGACATATCCACTGAGATGGAAGTATTAAGAAAGGAGACTTCAGCACAGGAGACTCACAGTCTGCAGTGAGTGCCCAGATCCTTCTCAGAGAGAAGTAAGTGTACAGAATGTGGAAAAAATGTACTGTGAATTTGCAAGGAATGTAGTCAAGGAATGTTGGGATGCAACGAGAAAGGCCAAGACCTGCTTGTAATTATATCTTGTAAGGGTTGTCAAGGACAAGAAGGGTTTCAAAATACATCAGAGGCAAAAAGCAGACTGAGGGAAATGTGGGCCTTCTGCCAAGTGAGTTGGATACCCTGGTGTTGGAGACAGAGAGAAACCGGAGTTACTGCTTGCCTTCCATTTTTGGGGGAGGATTGGGTTTGAGATCTTGTAGGCAAATGCGACATCCACAAATGCATGGGCCCCACAGCACAGCACCTACAAGTGCCAGGTGGATATCACTGTACGTTGGTTGAATAGGCAAAGCTTCAACACTTCCTACGTGCCCTTCCATGCAAACTAGCTCTCAAACTGCCTGGCCATGCCCTTTCTGCTGTGCCAACCCATGTTGCCTTTCTTGGCATCTAGCACTCCCTACAGGCTTCTTTAATATTGGGGTGGACCTTGGCTGCCTTGCTCCTGGCCCCCCTCTCCCTAGGTCTCAGCTGCTGTCACATGAGCTGGAGGGTCCTCCTGGCACTCTGAATTTTCTCCAGTTCAGGAACCTCCCCATGTGTACTACACTACCACACTTCACTGAGGATATCTTTATGGTCTGTATAGGAGCCAGTTGAAGCAGTGGATGCAAGCCATTTCCTTAGGGTTTAAGCTTTGATTCCTATTCCTCTTGCATTAGCCAATAGGAGCTGACTATGAAAACATATCATTCTAAAACAAAAAAAAATAAGTGTACGACAAATTATAGTTTAGATTGTATATTCGGAGTAAATAACTTTTATCTAGAAAGAAATATTAATTACATATCCCTGAAGTTTTTGGCAGTGCTGCTTCATTCACACTGTTGTTGATAAATCATGCAACAAAATTAACATTTTAATATTTTTTCCCCTATAAGGTTTGGGTAGATCTCTATTATTAAAAAATAAATAAATAATGATTTCATATTACCATGGTTACAGAACACTGGTTAATAAATTCTGTGATTTTAAGATTCAGGCTAGAGACAAAGAAAACATGCAAGTTGTCCTGAGGGCATCAATAAGCTTAAATGTCCCTGATCTGTCTCATCTGGACCCTCCTCCTACACACACAGCCCCATTTCAGCCTGGGTCTCCAGTAGCTGTCTAAGATTAGTTGTAGTCCTAACTCCAGCTTCGATGCAGCAGTACTTGATGCCATTGATCTTGACCTGTGGACTGTTTTCATGGCTGGTCCTCAGCCCACCCTCATCATTAAGGCCCTGCCTGAACATTGGGGGGCTGCATCTGATTCTGGTTCCCCTCTTAGGGTTTGCTACTACATATTCTAAGCCTGAATATTGCTATAAACCTGTCTTTTTCAAGTGTCTGACAAAAAGGGTTTAAATATAATCCGATTTTCAAATTACTGATTTTGTTTGCCTTTCTACTTTCTCGATCAGTTACTTGCATAGCAGTTTTATGCAGGAACTCTGTTCTTTGACTGGAAGCAATTGGGAGATATTTAAGCAAGTGACTACCAGCAGCTATCAGACCAGGAAAGCCTGAAAAATTTAATGGGAGGTTACAAAGTGTATAGTATGACAAGGGTGGTGAAGCATTTTCAGGCTAACTAAAACTGGCAGCATAAATATCTCTTAAATGGATGTATAACCTTTTTAAAGGTTAGCTATTCATTCTCCCTCTTTCACTTTTCTCTGACTGAAATAAATGTCTCCATAATTCCAGTGAGATCTGAGATACTGTGGGAAATTCACTGAAAGCAGAGAGGAGTGCATTCCTGAGTACCAGAAAAATACTTTAGACATCTGCAGTTTTGTTAAGATAAGTTTCATTGATTATCCTTCTCATCCTATTTTTTCTTACATATGCATATGCCCTCACACTGTATATATATGCTTTGAACTTTACTCATTTTCAATGTTATTCTGGCCTCTGTGGTCTCATAATATCAAATGCTCCCAAAACTTCAAATTCCTTCACAGCTAAACAATTAGATAAAATATTATATTATTTATAAACACTGTTTAAACTATAAATTTATAAAATATTCTTATCTGCATGTATAGACATGGAGTTAAGTGTGATTTTTCAAACTGTTGTCTGTATACACCTGCTGTGTTCCTAATCCATGCTGTGGATGAGATCTGTCAGCTAAGACCCACACAATCCCCTACTCACTCCCACTTTGGTGCGGTGGCAGAGAGAATCAGAAGAGTAAAAGTGAGAAAACCCATGGGCTAAGATGAAGACAGTTTAATAGATAAAGTGAAATCTGTGCATGCAAGCAAAGAAAAACAAGGAATTAATTTACCACTTCCCATGGGCAGGCAGGCGTTCAACCATCTCCAGGAAAGCAGGGCTCCATCATGCATAACCATAACTTAGGAAGACAAACACCATTGCTTCAAATGTTAACCCCTTCCTTCTTCTTCCCCCAGCTTTATATGCTGAGAGTGATGTAATATGGTATGGGATATCTGTTTGGTCAGTTGGGGTCAGCTGTCCTGGTTATGGGCCCTTCCAGGATCTTGTGCACTCCCTGACTCCTTGCTGGCATGTAGTGAGAAACAGAAAATGCTCTGATTCAGCTCTGCTCAGCAAGAGATAAAACATCTCACCATTGATTTCATCACAGATCCAAAGCATAGCCCCGTACCAGCTACTGTGTAGAAAATAAACTCCATCCCAGCCAAAACTTTTGTGAGTAAAAGTTGCTCATGTAATCATTGAGTTAATTCTCATTCACTGCTGATGTTTCTCCCTTTAAATCATTTCATTAATCACAACAACCTGGGAGACCTTGGTGAAAACTAAGAAGTAAATCTAATGAAATGTGGAAGTCCTTTTTATCTCCCATGTCCTACATTTAAGCAAGCAGATTTATTAATTAAATTATTTCACATTATTTTTCATGGTTTATTTTTTAGTTACAAGTTGTATTTGGAACACTCTTCTTTATTTCCCCCTGATTTTAGTTTGAATACACATCTCTTCAAAGTTCACTTAGAAGGCTTAGATGCTTGGATGAAAACACATTCACCTTGTCCTCTCACAATAGACAATCGTGATGGGCCGATGCTGGCTGGAGGCTAAAGCCTCTCTATCACACTCTTCCTCATCTGGACAGGGGATAGAAAATTCAATGAAAGGCTCATGGATTGAGATAAGGACAGGGAGACATCATTCAGCAATTACCATCACAGGCAAAAAAAAAAGTCTCATCAAGGAATTAAAATGCATCTTATTTATTATAAAGCAAATCAGAGTATGATAATGAGAAGTAAAACCAATTCTTAAAAGACCCCAAACCTCCATTCTTCCCAGGATCAACTTTATTCCTGATTTCTCTACCTCCTCCCCATGAAGATCTCATAAAGATGGGGAATGGGTGTTGGTGTCAGTTCATTACCCATTGTCTCTGCTGCTCCTTCCTTGTCAGAGAGAGGACCCCTTACACTCTTGCCCTGATCCAGTGTGGGAAACCTGTTATGGGAGACAGTCCTCCATGAACTTCTCCAATGGAGTCATTCCCATGGCTGCTGTTCCTTTCCAGCATGAGTCTCTTCCACGGGGTGGAGGCCTTCAGGAACATATAGTTCCAGCATGGTGCCCCAAGAATTTGAAGGTCTCCTGAGCAAATCTGCTTGTTCCAAGGTGGGTTCCCCACAGTGTTACTGATTTGTTCAGGCTACATATATATTATTTATATTCTCTAGTTCTTTATATGCTATAATTATGTTGGCATTACACTACTTTATAGAGCATAATCCTTTTGGAAGGAGAATAGTCTTACATATATATAGCAGAAAGGGATTCTTTTCTGTTGATTTAGATTTCTGAAAGTTGTTACCAGAGAGACCATTTGCATAAACCTACAGATGTCTACCATGAATAACTAAAACATCTTGGGGATGTGATTATTTAATTACAAAATTATATTTGATCACCTAAGAACCTTAGGGGTAACAATCTGGAGAAATAGAGGAACAGTCTCATCATATGATCATTTCCAAATTTGACATGACAGTACTCAAATTCCCATGACTGAAATAAATATCAAATTATTGTATGTATGCACCATTTGGTATTGTATGTTAACAGATGCTATAAATGTCCTAAAGGAAACACTTTATTCTCAACGTTGTACTGACGATGTAACACGGAACTTCTTCCATTGCTATTCTTCCTCAATCCCAAAACAATCTTAGGTGACTCTTCCTTTTATAAAATTGTGTTATACAAAGGAAAATTAATATCTGGACAACTACTCTGTATAATATACATTAAGAAAGAATACAATCATGAACTTTTTTTTTTTCAGTTAGCACTTTTAATTATTAAAACAATGTAGATGGCATCACTTGATAACTAACTGATCATAGTACTATTCTGTGGTGGTTTTACCCTGGCTGGAGGTCAGACTCCCATGAAGTAAACATTGTCTGTTTCATCACAGTACTTTCATGGATATCATATCCCATGGTTGTTATGCAGGAATGTATTTTGACTATAGTTAAAAGCTTAGTTAAAGAAATCTGATTTTTATTATGTTGTGCTTCAATACTGTTCAGTGATAGTACATAAAATATTCTATGGCAACACAAATGTTGAAATTATTAATTTAAACTTTTTTTTTACATCAAGTCAAGTGACATCTAGCCCTGCATTTTATGCCATATTAAATCCTTTTTATATTTTAACAATTCACTTTCATGATTTTCTGCATCCAGAACTGTGCAATGGCCTTGAAGAATGTTGTTTTCAAAGGTGTATAATTTGTATTTTGCATGTACCTGAGAACTCATCATTTTCAAAGGTCACAAGGGAGCTTTGTCATCAGCTTGAAGATATGAATATGTACATCCTCAACCTCATTTTACAAGCATTTATCCATTGAAAATTTCCAGAGGAGTTAATAATGCAATTTTGCATGTGAGCAAAATTAAAGACAATTTCTGGAGTTAGCCCTAGCTATAAATACTATTTTTAGAAGGAAATATTTGTTGTAGCAAATTTAGGAAAAACTACATTAATGCAAATGTAAATGAAAGGATATGTTAGTCAAAATCTGGACACATTTCTACGTGGTCTACTCTAGATGATCCTGCTTGGGCAGGGGGGTTGGACTGAGTGATCTTTTGAGGTCTCTTCCAGCTCCTAATAATCTGTGATTCTGTGAAAAGATGATAAACCATTTCAGTAAAGCTATCGATTATTTAAAACATAATTAGCATAGAGGATTTGGCATATGGATTTCCGGTCTTAAGGTAAAAGTCTTTCATGTAACAACAAAGCATTTATTTTTTGGACCTGTTTATCACCTCCAGCATTTAGAATATTTACTTTTTTAGCTGAGGGTCAGGAAGAAATAAAAGCATTCCATTACAACTCCCTACTGAATAATCATGTCTTTAGCTATGTGCAAAGACACACAACAAACAGAATAAATGCTTCTTAAAGGCAGAAAACAATCTTTTTTAATTTTCTTTTTACTAACACACACAAACTATAGCTAGGATTAATGTAATTAGAAAAATAATCCTCAAAAACAAACAGGGAAATGAAAAAATATACAAAACAAGACAAAGAATTCTATAGCTCTGGCATTTTCATAGGGATTTACTTTTTCTCCATAGAAAAGCAGCATCTATGCCACATTTATACCAAACATCTATACTTCCTAAATATTCATGACCATCTGCATTAATTCTTCCACTATACAATCCGTTGTCAACTCTTTCTACATGAAAATACTACTCTTAAGGCAATAAATGGCTTTATTACCCTTTGGTAAATTCCTGAAACCAAATTTAACCCAATTATTCCTATGAGAATTGAGGTAGTTGTGAGGTACCTCAATGGTACCAGGTTTTTGTAAGGAACAAAAAAAAAATCCTGTGGGCCAATCGGAAACATTTGAAGCAAAATAAAATATATTTTTGAAAGATACATTTTTGAAAGAAATAAGCAAAGGTAGTTAACTCATTACACAATTACTATTTTCTTTAGGTACTCATTGTTGGCCTGTGTAGAAAAACATGATAGATTCTGGTATTATTTGACATAGCTTATTTTACATATATAACATTTAGTATAACATGGAACAATATATTTTTATCAGTAGTCAAATATGATGATGTATTTTTTCATCAAGGTGCTACTATAAATGCTACTGTTTCTCTTATAGAGACACATTAAAACACTTAAAAATCACCATAAATTCAGTTTAACATGATTTATTTTTTTTTCACATCTGGAGTATTTATCTCTCTAAGGATGTAACACAAATGTATAGTCTTCTTTTACTCCTATATTCACAAGTTTAATTGCATCATTAAGCTTAAATTAGTCTGAAATAAGCTGGGTTTGGATGTGCAAACACTTACAAAAAGAATATGCTTTGGCAACTTTTCTTAAAAATTTACCAGAAGATTGCTGATAACTACAGAATGATAATACCTCCTTATCTGAACTTTATGCAAATTATTTATTCTGCCTTTAGCTGTACAAATACTAAGGCATGCAACATTATGAATTCTGGAGAGATTTAGAAAATAAAGACATGATGCCCAGCTATTTAATTAATGGCTAATACTCTACTGAACAGCAGAATAGCCTTCACAGTCACAAGTCACTTCATTCTGTTCTTGCTTATTGCCACCGTCCTTCACAACAAAGACATGTTGCGTGCATCACATCAGAAATAGAACTGGACCACTGAGATAGTTCTTTCTTCATAGAGATTAGGATAGGGAGATGTAGGCCAAAAATTGTATTTATAATTATGAATTCTATCTCATAGCACACTATGGATAAAATCTGCAAGTGTTCACCTTATGCTGTTATATTAAGATATTATGTTGGTGTATGAAAATAAAAATTACGCATCAGAGTATAATGGAAAACTTTCAAACATCTTTGTCAATTTAGCTGTTTAAACTGTCCTAAGAATGCTAGTATCTAAGTCCCCTATTCTTGACGTTGCTGAGGCTGCACCTCGAGTACTGTGTCCAGTTCCGGGTCCCACACTGCGAGACGGACATCGAGGTCCTGGCACATGTTCAGAGAAGGGCAACCAGGCAGGTGAAGGGCTTGGAGGGAAAATCTTATAAGAAACATCTGATGGAACTGGGGTTGTTTAGTCTGGAGAAGAGGAAGCTGACAGGAGACCTTTTCACTGCCTACCATTACCTGAAAGGAGGTTGTAGAGAGGTAGGTGAGAGGTGATGATCTCTTCTGCCAAGTGACAGGTGATAGGACAAGGGGAAATGGCCTCAAGCTGCACCAGCGCAGGTTCAGATTAGATGTTAGCAAAAATTTCTTCACTGAAAGAGTTGTTGGGATGTGGGACAGGCTGTTCAGGGAGGTGGCTGTGTCACCGTCCTTGGGTGTACTTAAAAGACAGGTAGATGAGGTGCTTAGAGATATGTTTTAGGAGAGGACAAGTACAGTTGGACTTGATGATCTTAAAGGTCTTTTCCAACCTAGTCATTCTGTAATTAATATTTACAAGGTCTGTCATCACCACTAACCAAAAGTGATGCAGAAAATTCATCTCAGGTCTATAACTTGTTACACAAGATTCATTATATCAAAGAATCTCAGTGATGGCCCTATCATTAATATATACATATAAAGATCTTATAAATATGAGTTAAAAGGGTTTATCATAATAATTTGCCTTGGCATCTTCAGCCATACAACTTAGGAGTGAGATGACACTTTTTCCGTTTCTATAGAGTCTTATTATCTATACCATCTAGCAAATATAGAAGCCCAGCACTCTCAGCTAGTTTATGGATTGTGAATTTAAATAATCACAAAGTAATTGGATTATTAGCCTTTATATTTTGGCATGGCCTTATTTTTATTTATAATTTATTCAGCATAAAATATGTATAGTTGCAGCTAAATTGTAACAGCCTAGATTGACTTATCCAGCAGGGCCAAAAGAACACGCCTCATATGAAAAGATGTAGTAGTCAACTAAAATCTTCATAGGAGGAAAATAAACACTATTACAGAATAAACGTCTGTAACAATACAGTTAAAATCACAGCAGATAAGCCTCCTAGTGTCTGCTCATTTTCTCTGTTGTGATCACTCATGCAGCATTCCTATGTGCACTCGTATGGACACTTCAGTCTTCAAGAAGTCATGAGTTTTAATGGATCATCAATGTACTGAGTGCTTCTCAGTGAGGAGTAGAGTGGTGATGTTGAGATCTTCCTCCAAAGCATACAATTTGTTTGGGACTGTTTTTATTTTCCAACATACTCTACCTCTTGCCCGCTCCTCAGCAGTTTGCAATTCCACATAACTTGTATAGACTTGATTATAAAAATCACCCGTTCCTATGAATAAAGTGTAAAAAGAAGGCTGCAATTATTATTTTTTTAAAAACATTTTTTTTCTTAGACAAATATTTGTGAAAAATTATATTTTTGTCTTCCACAATAAAATTTTCTGGAAGTTATTTAGGAGTTCCAAGTTTCAGTTTTTTGTCAAAGTCAGTTGGAACCACTGACTTTGACAAAACTTTTGAACTGAACTTTTGAAATGAGGTAAGTTATGATACATTTAAGTATAAAAAAGACCCCGGAATGAAAACCACTGTGTTCACTGGAAACATATGAAAATAGAAAATGAAAATAATATATTGGTAATAAAATCAATGTAAACATATATAGATAATGTATATACAGATATTAAATGTATTATTACAATGTTATAACATATTTTTTTAGAATAATATTATGCATTTTTAATAATTAATGCAATTTCAATAATACTATCAGGCAATATATCCTTTACAAATTTCTTAAATAATTAAAAAATAGAATACTGTTCACTCCTTCTTGTTTAAAAAAATTAGACATTTAATAAGAATAATAAATTACATTTATATGAAAAACAGCAAATACTTTAACAATAATTTTTAATAACTCATTATAAGTTATATTACGTGTAAGAAACTAGAGCTGTTTCTTAAGTCTCACATATAATGTTCCAAAGCTTGTTCTCCTATCTAAAGCTGCATGAATGGTGAGACAATTTCCAGGATAGTGTGCAAAAAAATCTCTTAATTTTGAAATTCTGAAGAAGGTCAGAATTTCTAAGGAACATACTAATTACATATAGGACCAGAATTAAATATTAAAATACTAAAAAGCTTAAACCAAGCAAAAAATCTGCAAACTGGTTTAATGGTTTTACTGATACTATTTATTTTTAAATAGGTTGAATATGTTAACGAAAATAAGGATTCCAAACGAGTGAGGTAGCAAAAAAATATCACCCCTAAACAAACCTCCAAATGACTCAAGTCAAATCCTTGTTATCTGGTGAATTTTTAAAGCGTAAAAGAGGAGAGAGAGTAACAGCATATTTTTGGATGTGTGGGAGGGAGAGAAGTAAGAAAAAGAACAAGTGTTGAGGTTAAAGAACTAAGTAAACAAGAAGCAATAAGAGATAAGTATAGAAAAGCCCCGGTATGACCCAAACATGTTTTACTCAAAGGCAAATGGTAGTTGCAACAGCAAAGTAATGGCAAATGCCTCTTAAGGAGCTAAGAGGAGTAATAGCTACTGATACTTTTGAAGCCCTTAGCTTGGAAACAAGGATATCATAGAATGAGTCAATATCATACATAGGAGCTGAGGTGAAAAAGAAAGAAAATTAAGTCTGACCAGTTTAATTACCCTTCACTGAAATATATGTGACCATAAAGTACAAACCAGTATAAAATTCGTAATCTATTTAAAGAATGTTATCTATTGAATTTAAATTATGCATTTGAAACTATAATTCTCATTCTCTTAGGAAATACCATCGTTTTCAATAAGCTGTAAAACTTTCAAAGATAAGGCAATCTAAACTCTGTACTACGATGTTCTTCCACAGTCTTTCTGGGGAAAGTTGCAAAATATATGAATAATCTGGCAAATGAAAATAGTTACAAGCAAAGTAAAACCCAAAATTATATTTTCACTCCAGAAAAACTGAAGTACTCACTTGTTGGAAATAAGATGCAAGCGTCAGTATACTCCTTTTCCTGTTTTATCCATAACCCTTTCTTGTTCTTCAAAGTAGAGAGGCTGGGATAAAGTTGTTTTTTTTCCAAAAATAAAAAATACTGTCATGCCAATGTTTTGGGTTTGTGTGCAGGGATTAGGTAGTGGTGAGGTGCTGTATAGATTGTATTGAGTTGTGGTCAGCAGCAGATGTCAAACCAGTTAAAAGTTTATGGGTGAGAATTAAAGGCCAGGATGGCATAGGGGATACTGTTGTGGGTGTTTATTACAGGTCTCCTGGTCAAGAGGAGGATGTTGATGAGGCTTTTCACAGGCAGCAGCACAGCAATGTGTCTCCAGCAGCATCCTGGTGGGCAGACTGAGGAAGCGTGGCCTGGAGGGTAAAGTAGTGAGGTGGATTGAGAGCTGATTGAAGGGAAGAAGCCAGAGAGTTGTCATTAATCGGACCAAGTCTGGCTGGAGGCCTGTAACTAGTGGAGTCCCTCAAGGGTCGGTACTAGGACCAGTATTGTTCAGTGTATTCATTGATGACCTGGATGAGGGAATAGAGTGAACAGTCAGGAATTTTTGCTGATGACACCAAGCTGGGAGGAGTGGCTGACACACCAGAAGGTTGTGCTGCCATTCAACAAGATTTAGACAGGATGGAGAGCTGGGCAGGGAGAAATTTGATGAGATTTAACAAGGGCAAGTGTAGGGTATTGCATCTGGGAAGGAACAACCCCAGGTATCGTATAGGTTGCGAACTGGCCTGTTGGAGAGTAGTGCAGGTGAGAGGGACCTGGGGATCCTAGTTGACAGCAGAAGTCCATGAGCCACCAACGTGCACTCGTGGCCAGGAGGGACAATGGCATCCTGGGGTGTATTGGAACGGGGGTGGCCAGTAGGTCAGGAGAGGTCTATCCTCCCCCTCTACTCTGCTCTGGTGAGACCACACCTGGAATATTGTGTCCAGTTCTGGGCCTCTCAGTTCAGGAAGGACATACAACTCCTTGAATGAGTCCAGCGTAAGGCCAACAAAATAATTAAGGGAGTGGAACATCTTCCTTATGAGGACAGGCTGAGGGAGCCGGGTCTCTTTAGCTTGGAGAAGACTGAGGGGTGACCTCATTAACATTTATGAATATGTAAAAGGTGAGTGTCAGGAGAGATCTAGGCTCTTCTCAGGGATGGCCAGTGATAGGACAAGGGGCAATTGTTCCAAACTGGAACACAGAAAGTTCCATATAAATATAAGGAGAAGCTTTTTCACTGTGAGGGTGACAGATCACTGGAACAGGCTGCCCAAATAGGTTGTGGAGTCTGCTTCTTTGGAGACATTCAAGACCAATCTGAACACATTCCTGTGTGATCTACTCTAGATGATCCTGCTTGGGCAGGGGGGTTGGACTAAATGATCTTTGGAGGTCCCTTCCAACTCCTAACATTCTGTGATTCTGTGAAAGGATTCCTACTTTGAGACCAATGGAAATATCTAACACTTAAAATTTGAAGTTAGCCACGAATTTTCTGTTCGATATTATGAATACTAGATGGTATAACTTTCACAAGAAAAATATTTTTTGTTGATATTATACATATAATTAAAACATCCTGATATCGCAAAATTCTGTGAGACAATCATTCAATACTTAGTTATATTAAATGTTTTGGTCAGATCTCTGCCATAAACATATCTCCTGGAGTTTTAAATAACATTTACAATCCACTTAATTTCTGAGTAATGTTTTGGGTACTTCATCTGAAAATTTATACTATTTTCTTAATGTAGCATTATTGTGTGGACATGCACCCCTTTATTTTTTACACTATCATAGAAAGAAAAATGTTTGCAAAAATTTGACAAAAAATAGAAAAACATGAGATGTTTTTGTTACTTTCCTTTTTAAAATATGAAAAGAGGGAAATACAAACAGCCTGAATAAATGTAAATTGAAATCTCACTATGAATTAAATATTTAACCAAAATTTGTATTTTTAGATATTTTTGCATTTTTTTAATGTAGTGAAATATACAGATTTATTGGAAAATTTGCCATTAGGCAAAAGATTTATCATGAATTTCATTTCAACAGTATTCAAACACTTTTGTGTATCATAATGATTATATACATTAATATTCTTGCCTAGAGTATTTTGAAGACTAAAGTTGATATGATCTTCCTCTACTAATTATTAAATCAGAGAAAAAACCTCAATTTCAGATAAATAATTCTTCTCTTATAGTATTCCACATTAAAATGCTGACCTGGACTTGCTATTGCAAACCGACTTCTTTAAATCTGCTTTTATTATGAAAACAAATATCCTTGAGATTAAATCTGAGTGGTTATTGGTTCATTATATAGTATTATACTTAACAGAACAAAGTGTTTCAAAATATATTTTCCCTACTGAAGAGATTAAAATTTTGTACATTTAGCATTACCCGAGTTTTGTCACATTTGTTTGTAAACTTCCTTTCTCATGAATGTTCAGTCATTAAAAATCAGTATAATTAAAGAAGGAAAAAATTTTAATATACAATACTACAGAAAGCATATTCAAACCTGTCAAAGCATCAAAAAAAAAAAAAATCTTTGCTTTTTTTGAACAGTTTTGAAACAGGGATCAGAAGAAGTTTCTAATCATCTGAATTGGCAGACACCATTTCAAAAGTTTTAAGGTGCACAGCAGATAAAAAAGACTTAATACAGAAAGAGCATCAAGTGACGTTTGAAGGCAAAACTATACCTCAACCTACCCTGTATTTTTATCTTTGTTAACAAAGGCACTTGTCGAAAATTATAGTGAAAGTTAGTTCATACTGAAATACTGTTGTGTCTAGTTAAATTTTGTGGAAAGAGCATGGCAATAACCAAGGAGCTATTGCAATAACTCTTGGGTAAATGTAAGTTGTCAAATGTATGTGTGTTACCTGTCAATAAAAGAAGATTTCAGTATACCACTAGCTATTCCTGATAACAGGTCTTCCACAATATACTCGATTCTATGTCCAATACAGTTACAATAACTTGAAGACGTTAGTAATAGAGGTGCTCAACTTTTTTTGATTGAAGTTGCTTTTGTTCAACAAGAAAATTTAATTTCATGACTGACATTGGAGATGTTTTTTTGAAGTCATCTAGTCCTGTCATGGTTTAACTTCAGGCAGCAATTAAGCCCCACACAGCAGCTCACTTGTTCCACTCACTGTCCCTCATCCTGTCACTGGGCATCGCTGAGTAGAGTCTATCTTCTTCCTCTAGTCACCCGTCCTTCAGGTATTTATAAGTGATGATGAGATCCCCTCTCAGTCTCCTTTAGGCTCCCTGTCCTTTCAGCCTTTCCTCATATGGAAGTTGTTCAAGTCCTCTAATCATCCAGGTAGTCCTCCACTGGACTCTCTCCTGTAGTTCCCTGTCTTTCTTGAACTGGGGAGCCCAGAACTGGACACAATAATCCAGCCTTGGCCTCACCATGGCACAACAAATGGAGAGGATAACCTCCATTGACCTGCTGGCTATGCTTTTCTTGATGCACCCTAGGATACTGTTAGCCTTTTTTGGCTAAGAGGGCACACTGCTGGCTCAGAGAACTTGTTATCCACCAGGACTCCCAGGTCCTTTTCCCCAGTGCTGCTTCTCAGTCAGTCAATACCTTAGCTGTACTAGTGCTTGGGGTTGTCCTACCCTAGGTGTAGGACCTTACACTCATCCTTGTTAAATTTCATAAGTTTATCTCTTGCCCAACTCTCCATCCTTTCCAGGTCTTGCTGAATGGCAGCACAGCATTTATGTGTGCCAGTTGCTCCTCACAGCTAGGCATCATCAGTATCAGGTATCAACCCCTGTCCAGGTGATTGATGAATATATTAAAAAAGACCGGACCCAACACTGACCCCATGGCACACCACTAGATACAGGCCATACAGGCCTCCAGCCAGATCCTGTACCACTTCTCACTACCCTGTGTGCTCTGCCATGCAGCCAGTTGTCTATTCACCTCACTGTGCACTCATCCAACACACGATTATTCACACATCAGTCCAAAATACACTGTTCTTTTAGCAGGGATGTTTTTGTATAGGATGAAAACAACCAGCTAGTAGAATACATCAGGAAAAAAGTTTCCAAACTGATCAAGGACAGCAGCTCCTACTTGTAAATATATATCATATACGTTGAACATTAAATGTCTTATTGTGTGTTTTTAGAGACCTGCTGATAGTTTGACTTTATCATTACTCGGGTCAATAATAGTCAACAATGTAAGACTTATGCAAAAAAAAATCATACATGCTGATTGAAACTCTACAGGAATATTCTGTATGTTCAAGTAACTGTGACATATCCTGTCTTCCCTTTTCCATTTTTTATACATATTTTCAATATCATATTCTTGTGACAGTTTCAAGTGATAAAGTATTGTACTCTTGGCAAAGAAGCTCTTTGGTTCTTTTTAAAGTCTTTATTCTGGTCTGCTGATAGCAAAGTTGTTACACTACTTTGACATTTTATTTACTAATCAAGCTTTCAAGTTTTGAAGTTTTGAGTTTAAAATTGTCTGCTAGATATTCCCTTCTTCTCACAGTTCTTACTTTCTCAGATATGTTTTCTTTGGTTTTAGTAGTGCATTAATAATTCCCATGCCATCTGTGCCATTTGCCTTTCTGTTCTGGTATTGACAGTACTAATATCAAAAACATACTTGAACTGAAGGCTGTGTTTGAAGTCAGGGTTATGTGCTAATTTGTTTTGTATTTCTTTCTCATACTGTAGGAGATTTGCTATGACAAAAAAAAATATGTTTAAGAGTGTTTCCCTCATTCAATCCCCTTCACAGCATTGGTCATTTTGTCTATCACTTTCCATCCTATTAGTAAGAGAACATATTATCCTCTTAGCTAAAAAAAGTGCTCCTATGTTTCTTCCATTCTAAACAAAGTATTTCTAGGCAAATTGTATTTCTGGGTAGATGTGTCTAACATCTCAGGGGAGATGTTCTCTGTCAGAATAGATGCTTTGAGGTGAGTGCCCACCATTTTGGCAGAGACCCAAAGCACTTCCCTGGGTAAGGGCCTACAATAAGGTTACAGGCCCCTTCCCACACACCCACCCATACAAACCGCTGCACAAGGCTCCATTTGCAAACCTTGGGGGTATTTAAATCTACTCCTAGCAATACCTAAGTTACTTCGTTCCTGCTCAGGCCACTTTATCCTCCTGGCTGCTCTCTCTGCTCCCTGACAGGTTTCCCCGCACAGGGAAACCCCTGTCCACCTCAGTCTAATGCTGGGCCACAGGACTAGCTCTTGCTGCTGCTGCACTCCTCGCTGTGAGCCGGTTTTGGTTACATTGGGTTTAAAACTCACAGAGTTGCTCCTGGCAATGCTCAAACCACATCAGCTATGCTCATATGTTTAATATGAGATGAATTGCATAGGTAATCTGTAGCTTTGTCAAGAATGAGTTAAGTTCAACTTACATGAATAACTCTTTGTATAACGCTACAACAAAATGTGCCTAATTTGTATTGCAAGCCTACTAGTAAGTATATTGCTGTTGATGTTAATGTAAATCTCTTACCCAATGCTTAGTGATATAGGTTTGCATACTGCCACATCTTGAAAGATGCATTGCATTTCAGGAAAACTTGTTTTCATTTTAAGAAATACTGAGCAAGACTGCCAACATGCACAGATTTTCAGTCCCTTGGGCTGCACTCAAGGATATCCTCTGGCATGTTGCCTAATACTTTCCTTCATGTTCCTCCAAAGACTTTTCTGTTGCAGTGTCTTCAAGAGAGCTGCTAACAGTTAGACAATTGCTGTCCTATGACTGCTATATAGGCTATGGATTTAGGGCTTGCTTTCGTGGTCCTAAGTGATCTACTCTAGATAATCCTGCTTGGGCAGGGGTGTTGGACTTAGTGATCTTTCGAGGTCTCTTCCAGCTTCTAGTATTGTGTGTGTGCGCGTGTGTGTGCGCGTGTGTGTGTGTGTTTGTGTGTGTGTGTGTGTGTGTGTGTGAGAGAGAGATTATTTTCCTTTTATTTTTTATTTCACTCTGGTTTTGTCTCTTGGTTTATATGTTAGCAACAGATTATCTTCAATTCTCTTGTTTCTCTGTCTGCATGACACAACAGATAGAGGAAGATTTTTTTCTTTGGCTTGACTTTTGGAGAGGTTGCAATGAAATGGAAAAAAAAACCCAACAAACTCAACAAGCAGGTTTATGGACAGATGGACTAGATCTATCATATAAAAATTGATGTTTTTATTTTATCCTGGTTTGAGTTCTAATAGCTCTGTCAGATTAGGGAAGATAAAAAGCTTTATTTTGATAATTCTATGATGAAAAATCATATAATTTTATTATCTACTTTTTTCTTTAAAATGGTGATTTATCTTCAAAATATCTTCTATTCATGAGGCTCTGACTCTCTGCCTTCAAATCTTTTATTAGAACTTTCACTATTTCTTTACTGTCTTCAAAACTGTGATGCAGCGTTTCCTGTCTGCTACATATTAATCACAGGCACAGTGTGTATATCTCACTACTGTTCTTTCCAATGGAAATTATAAATGGTATTAAATTCTTTTACTGGATTTGAAATGTTTCCATGGTATTTAATAGTCATGTGTTTGATAAATGCATGTAAGTTTTCTTTACCTAGTAAGGGAAAAAGAAAGTGACACACCAGATGATGATACATGATATGCGAATTGAGAGTTCTTATAAGATGATCATCCTATGGAGTAATTAAAAAAGAATAAACAAGATGAGTGATGTATGTTATCAGAAATATCTACTCAGTCATGAGGACAGAATATTTATCTCTCTTTATTTACTGATGCTGAAGAATTGCCATATTAACTGTTTGTTCCAGCAGCCAGTGTGATGCCGTGCTTAGGAGTCAGGATGAGACCAGCACTGATAACACCCTGATGTTTCTAGTCATTTCCAAGCAGTCAGGGACTTCTCAGTTCTTCATAACAAGAAGGTGGGGGGCACCCAGGAAGCTGGGAGTGGACACTGNTGTTGGTTTTTTTCCTTTCTATCTTTTCACCTCCAGCATTTTAGAGAGAGTGGCTGCGTGGTGTTCAGCTCTCAGCTGAGGACGGAACCACAACATGAACATTTAACATTGCATTATTTCATTTGAGGTAAGTCTATGTTGCCATTAAATGCAATGGTCCTTGTCTCTGGCCTCCTGTCTCCTGCTGTGTGGAGGTGTATGTCTTTAGCACATACATTTCAAGTTTCCATTCACTTAATGACTGACCAAAAAACACTGTGGACCAAAGGATGCTGTGAAAACAAATACTAGATGAGAAGTTGGCCTTGCCCTTTAAGAAACCAGAAAAGACTAGCTGAATTGAAGTGTATTGCCTGCAGGTGCCGAAGTTTTGGTAGCAGAGGGCTACAGAAGTGGCCTCTTCAGGAGAGTCTGGGCTGCCCCATACTGAACGGTCAGTTCCAGCTGACAACACTGAACCTGCCTCAGATGAGATCCTCACCTAAGATGACAGCACCTCAGGGAAAAAATGCTTGAGAAAGGATAAATATGCCATGGAGAGAGGAGGGTGGATAAAAAAGGGTAATAAAGAACAAATGGAAAACCAGAACTTGAAGAGGATGAGCTTTGCGGTGGAACAGATAGTGCCCACTGCCTGTGGAGGGCCCAGACAACCCTGGAAAAAAGAGTGAGGAAGGAGCAGAAGAGAGGAGGTGTTGACCAGAGCCCCCATTTCTCATCCTCCTTTGCACCGTTCTGGAGGGGAGGAGGTAGTGGAGTTGAGGATAAATTTATGAAGTGGAGCCTGGAAATAGGGGGAGGAAAGGTGTTGTTTTAAGGTTTATCTTCTTGTTTCCTTCTACCCATGTCTTGCTTAATTGTCAATAAATTAGTTTTCCCATGGTGAGTCTACTTTGCCTGTGATGATGATTGGCAAGTCATGTCCCTGGCTTTATCTCAAGCCATGAGCTTTTTTGTTCTTTGTTTTTCTTTTTTTCCTGTTTTCTCCCCTATTCTCACTGACGATTGGAAGGGAATGAGCAGCTGACTGGGAGTTTCACTGTTTGCCAAGGTTAATGCACTGCATAAAGTAATTTATAACCGCCAGTTCTTGCGAGAGAGGCAGGCGGGACTTGGGCGTTGCTGGGGCAACCGCGGGAGATTTAAGCGGGCCCTTAAGGAGCGCGAGCGACTAGGAGCGCGGCAAAAAGGGCGTGGCGCGGCGCGGCAGTTTGCGCAGGCAGAGCGAGCAGGCAGCTGGGGAGCTCCCCTCCTGCTCTGTGTTATCAAAGAGAGAGAGCCATGGTT
>VXBZ01005404.1:903-37211 GCA_013399135.1 Heliornis fulica
ACCCCGGCTGCACCCACACCGCAGTGCCCCAGCTGCACCCACCCAGACACACCGCAGTGCCCCGGCTGCACCCACCCAGACACACCGCAGCGCCCCGGCTGCACCCACCCAGACACACCGCAGCGCCCCGGCTGCACCCACCCAGCCGCACCGCAGCACCCACCCAGGCGCAGTCCGAGGGCAGTCCTCTCTCCATGCTGGCAGTGCAGACACCTCAGGGTTTTATTTCCCAGTCCTGTTGTAACTGCCTCCTGGCTGCAGTCAAGCTTTACTCCTATTCCTCAGATTTAAAAGTACTGCATGCTCCTGCTCTAGAATCAGAATGTCCCTCATGGCCCTCTGCACGAATTCCCACCTCACGCCAAGCCTCTCTGGAGTGCGCTCTTGGCACACTCATGGCACTAGCTTTCCCACCACTATCCACTACAGCAGGAAGACAATACTTAGAAAACACCAACCACATTCGAACAAAAAAACCAGCAATATTCTGAAGATGTATAAATTCTATAGAACAAAAGTTAAAAGGCACAATCTCATTTTTTATATACAATAAATAAGTATACTTAAGAAGTTCAAAGACACATCCTGCATTCTCCATCCCTTCTCTTGGGCAAAATAAGAAGCTACATGCAAGACACTGCACGTGCACGTACCGGGATCGAAGCAGGACCCAGACACCTGGAAATCGACGCAGACCTATAATTCTGTTTGAGGGAAAGGGGGAGGCTGGTTTCAAAGCATCATCCTGAATTCAGCAAGCATGACCCTGCTGATGCCAGCTGCTCGAGAACCCCAGTAAAACGTCACTTTTGACACCGTAGTGTTACGGATGAGAAAACGGGCCGTGCTGGAAGGATCCATGTCACAAGGTACAGCACACAGTACACCGCCAGCCATGGTGAACAGGTCAGTGAGGCAGCTGTGCACACTGACGGACCATCGCATAAATATGACAGATGATGTAACCACGCGGCGGGTGACAGGAAAGGGACACAGAGATGAGGACGTGGGACTCCCAGAGATGGATACACACCCACTCAGTTTAACAGCACGTAACTTACACCACGACATACTGAGTTTCCCAGCTCTACAGTCCTATACTAAAAAGGGTTTGGAGTTTAGATGACCAGATCCCACCCCAAAGTAGCCTTCTGTAAAACCTGTCTCCCAGAAGGCGCTTTCAGCCTCCTGTGCCAGGCACAATGCCCTCAGCTCGAGGGCAAGGCCAGTCCTTCCTTCAGGCCACAGGGTAAGACACAAAACTTTTGCTTTATGCCATGCAAAAGGCTCAAGTTGTCAGACAAGCTCCATAAATACCAGGCACACTCCTATAGCGCTTCTCTTTGTCTGAGGCGTATGTTAAAACAGACAGAGCCCAGCAGCTGGCCTGCAAGCGTACTCATTTTCAAGCAATGCTGATGGCATTCAGTCCCTCTCTACCTTACAGCAGGGTTCAAGAGCAAGTTTGAGTGATTCACATCTGGTGGATACCCTGTTAGTGGAGTTCTGCCCTGCAGGGAGGACAATGATCATACTGGAGTTGTTAAGTGGTGAACACAGGTGTAGTCCTGGACACTGCCAGACAAGTGACATTTCTAAGCAGCACGATCACCTCTCTAACAAGTAGTTCTCCTTCACACTGCTGGCACCTTCTCACACAAAGGGACAGTGAGTGCTATCACATCTCAGCAACTGGCACAACTCTTTCTCTGTTCAGAGCCCAAGCTCGGGTGCTGTATTTTCAGTACCGCTGCAGAGAGGTGCACTGTCTTCTGCCCAGAAAGAGAAACCAAGCATGCTTCCTCGTGGCCTTTTGGTTCTGGAATGTTCAACAGCCCTTAGCGATAAGAAGCCTAAAATCCCACACTCCCTGAACGAAACAGAATGTTACCAAGAGGCCAGACCTTTGTAGGCAAAAAACACTGTGCCTTTCTTTTTGCCTAGCACTTGCAGTATTTGCCAAAGACACCGTGGAGTTGCTTTGGTACTAGCTTGACATTTTAACACGACCAATAAAAAACTTCAATTCCAGTTTTTCAATTACTCAGAATGAAATTAAAAAAGAAGCCACACCTCAATGAATTTGAAACGCTATTCAGACATTCCTTTCACGTTGGAGATGAAGTTACAGGCATGCTTTTCCCAGAGGTAGTCAGGTATTCTTCACTAGGGAAAACACATGCATTGGTTTGCACAAACATCAAAACTTTCTCTCTACTTGATTGCTTCTACTTTTTTTTTTTTTCCCCTGCGTCACAGGTTTAAAACCACATAAATTACTCCTCCTGTATATATGTTATTTGGTTTTGGACATCCAAAGACATGTGGACGATGATGTCAGATGGCAAAGATTAAGCTAACCACAAGCCATGAAAGATTTCATATTCCAAGTCTAATTAAACAAAAGCTTACTGTTCCAACAGCATTCAACTCGTTCGCTCCAATCATCCACAGCAGCAGAGTTCTCAGTGCCAACTCACAGCCCAATTTGCTAGTAAAACTTAAACCTTAAATAGGCTGTCATTATGCGACTCTGAACACAGAATTAGATCAAAAATCTGCTTGGGATGGCAGAAGTACCCACAACTGTGTGTTAGCACTTAACCCCCAGCACGCATTCTGCACCAGCATCCCAGCACCCTGTGAAAGCGGTGCTAACTTCAGCGGCGGCAGAATTTCCCTGTCTATAATCCACAGTTTGTAGACAAATGCAAGCCAATGTATTTTCATACTCAGCCACAAGAAAGTTACTTTAATGAATGTGTTGGTATTTTTAGCCTTAAAAGCCAAATAAAATCAATGTGTCACACTGATTTGCTGTGTTTTATTTCACACTCTGAGCACAACTTGAAACTTTAAAACAGAAAATGTAAAAGCATTTGATATGGCAAAAATAAAAAAGTAAAAATTATGACTGCATCACTCCTGTAGAATCAGCTCTCATGACAGATTTGACCCAAACAGAGCCCAAGTCCCCGTGATGCAAGTACACACACATTTGACTGGAGTATTACCTGTGCTGTGTTCATCTAGGACTTGATGAGACCCATTTCTGTACCCTGTGCCGCAGCAGACAGATCCATGGTAGATTTCTTTCACAGAAAAGCACTGGGAACTTTCTGGGCCCACAGCAGGAAGCTACAGGAGGCGCTAGATGACTAACACTGGACAAGTGACTTGACCTGTAAGCTCTCAGCAAGACAGGGAGACTGCTCACCTGAGGAAAGCAGAAAGCAACATCCCAAGCAGAGCCACCTACTAAACTCTCAGTTGGTGTTTGGGCTGACAGAGAGAGCAAATGGCAAGACCAGAACTTAACCTTGCATCAAACTCAAGGCTGAAGATGCACCCTACGTGCAAAGGAGGTTCCAGCTGCTTCAGAACGGTTGCTGAGGTCGGGATGCGGCTGATTTGACGCTGAACACCTCCAGAGCTTTTCTCCTTTCTGCTGAACTGTAAAATGTCTGGGGACCCCCATAGTTCAATAACCTTAACCTGCATGCTCAGCATTCACTCTGGAGCTTATACATCTGTACAGGTTTTCACAACACTACTCAAACACAGAGATGCATCATGAATCCAAAAGGAAAGGCTCCTTTTTGCATATCATTTAAATGGCTACAGCACTGTCCCCTTCAGTATGTGGGCTTGCCTACACAAGAAAAATATTTCTGAAATAACTCTGCAAGCAGAACTAGTAGAATCAGGAGAAGCTTCCAGCCTTTAGGGCCAGAGCATGTTGTAGCTGCCTTCTGACTCCACTCTCAGGGCAAGATCGAACACCCAGTGCTCCACTGCTCACCAGCACCCTTCCTTGGGCCTTGGTTTCAAGGGGCAGAAAGCCCTGGCACAAGAGTGAAGAGGAGCCCCGGGCATGATCCAGTCAGGAGAAATCAGGGGCCCAGGACCCTGTGGCATGCTGTGGCTGTGGTATGCACTGATGCCATACAAAGCTACTCTCTATGGAGTGTACGGCGAAAAGTACACTTCACTGCCAGGCACAGCTGTACAACCTTGAGGAAAAATGAGGGCAACCTCAGCCAGAATATTTGCCTTGTTAAGGAAAAGTATTTTTACACTATTTTTGAAGAAATCAGATGACTTGGAGGCTAGAGATAGAGTGGGCGTTTGTGGTTGGGCCATGAGAGGTTATGAGAAGGGTCAGTCGGGTTCCCTAAATAGACCTTCATGGGAAAGTAACAAAAAGATTAAACAGAGGTGTTTATTTTATAGCTGTCATCCAAAAGTAAAATCTATAGATGCACATTTCAGCACTGAAAGCCCCTGACGTGGTGCAAGAACACTATGTGGCATCGTTCTGTCCTACCCGTGGTAACTCGGTGGTTTCAAGACACAGCAGTGTGGAGAGAAGTGTTCCTCCAGCACCTGGGCTCCTCTCAAAGCACTCACTTTTCTTGGACATACACTGACAGTTCATCAACCAGTTACCAGGTCTCGATTTTATAATGAACACATAGAGCCAACAGCAAAAGAAACCGATGGGACTGCGGCACTTGAAAAATCTGGTGCTGTCTGCTCGGGGAATTCTGCACCCAGCAGCTGCACTGATCTCCTCTCTGAACTGGGACAGTACTTCTTGTTCTGCTGTGAATTCAGAAGCCTTGTGCACACCATTCACGCCCTGCTGCACAAATCTGCACCATCTCTAACAGCCTCCTTGCCGCTGCTTTCTGCTGCTGAGACCACCAGGTTCACCAGCGTTCCTGTGACCACATCCTCCCATCCAAGGCTGAAAACACTTCTCCAAAGAATTCTCTCTCCATTGTCTTGTAGTCTTTTTTGTGTTCCAAGACACACCTAGGACTCGTGACTTCATCTGGGAACCCAATGACCAGTCTTGCGAAGGGGACACCGTCGAGCGGTCACACAAACTCCCTCCACGGCTGCACCAGAACAGAACGCTGGGACAAGGGCAGCCAGGGAAAGGAAGGCTGGTCCGTGCTGCCCATTTCATCACCACACTCCCTGTTTACACACTGTCTCACCCTAGATCTGTCCAATCTGATCCCTCTGGGTCATCACGCACCCACCCGCAGAGCTGGGTGCCAAAGCCTGGAGCATTCTCTGATGCCTCTTCTGTCCAAGCCCCCGGAAGACCCCCGGCACCTCCCGCCCAGCCCTCTGGACAGCGTGCCTCCCTTCCTCCATGGGACACTCAAATCTCTTTTCTCCTTCAGGCCTCACGGATCAGCCAGGTCAAGACAGATACAGATAAGGGGAAGGAGCCAGCTGACTGAAATGTAACCCAGCTCAGACCCAGATGGAGCTGGTAGATTAGAAAAAATGGTGACAGCACCATTCTCCTCTGCCTCTGTTAGCAGAGGCCTCACGGTCAGCATTTCCAAACTGATCTTCATCTGCATAGTTAACAAACAGCTCCTCCTCTTAGGTAGACAGAGACAACTTGTTTTGCTCAGTCCCCTTTTGCTGGGCTATCCTAACACACTCTTTTGGCAGTATTACCTTGCTATGGCAATCCATTCCTGTGTAAGAGACTAGCTGTTGAATTCTCTGCTCAGGAACATAAACCACTCTGAGCTTTCAAAATTGTCTCTTGTGATGCTAACGCTTCCAAAGCTGCCATGGAACATAGCAGTCCCAAAGCCACAGACTAAAGTAACATGAAGGATTTGGACATACTGAACTTGTGGAGAGGTATGCTACACAGAGGCCATGGTATTAAACTACACACAGATGTCTACATAAGTGTGCAATGTATACACAACCAATTACATCTGAATATTTACCAAATATTACAAGTAGTGAAGTACCAGAAAAGTTCCTATATGAAAATCAGTATAAAATATGGTTATAAACAACCAATATGCCATGTAAATTGAAAGGAAAGAAGGGTGGGGAAAAAAATTGGGAAATATTTTATATTTATGCTAAGTCCACAAACACATCAATGTTATTTATCAACATAATATCCACATGGGACTTCTGCAGCTATTTCCCATCCAAAGTACTGTCTGTATGGTTTTCAAGCTGCAATAAGCCTTGTCCTCCTGAAAAACCAAAACATTTCTCCCTGAGCCCCCACTCTTTTTTTTTTTTTCCTCTAAAAAAATCAGAGGTGGGAAGGTGTTACAATCATCTGCTTAGTTTACTGCTGAAAGAGTAAATTTTTAGTAGCAGCCCTTCTGTGTTAAAAAAGGCAACACAATTAAGGCTTGTGCAAGTGGGTGTACTGTCTTCTACTAGCTTACACAAGCCTGTGTAAGCTTGCAGTGGATTCAGGGTCATATGAAGGGCTCTGCCAAGAAGTCTAGCCAAAGAAGCATAAAAGCAAGCCTATGCTGTGTAACCGACCTTAGCAGGAACAATGGAGGGGACCCTAACTGCAGCACAGCCTTAGCCTAAGGGGTGGCTCTGTCAGTGCTCCCAGTTCAGAACTGGTCTGTATGTCTGCAGCTGGCACCCAAACAAATGGCAGGCTGCTCAGACAATGAAGTATGAGAGAAACTGCTGCCAGGTGATGCTTCACCGCCACGCTGCTTTGATGCCACTCGATCCCCACACTGTCAGGTGTGGCCACCTCTGCAGGGGATGCCCCCACTGATCTGTTCAGATCAGCACCCCTGCACTGTGAGCCCAAAATCACAATCTGCCCCTCTTGCCACAGACACTCTGCAAGTGCAACTGAGGTATGGAGAAGGTAAGGAAAACCACAGAGCTGTCTGGGTCATAGAATCATAGAATCACCTGGTTGGGAAGAGACGTTTAAGATCATCAGGTCCAACCACAGCCTAACCCTGCCTTGCCCACCTCTAGATCACGTCCTTCAGGCACGAACGCCTGACTGGAACAGTCGTGACATTCTTATCCAGCAAACACTGAGTGACTTGAGATTTGTAAAAATTACAGAAAGTCAGACTGATAAAACACACTACAGTGACCAAATGCTGATACACTTGAAGGATCAAATGCTGCTTCTGTATATGAGTTGGCACGTCCAGGCCCTATCAGCGGGCTCTGACGAGGCTCTGTGCAAGTCGGCCTTATGCTGCGCAGGGCTGTGCCATACACTGGCTCTTCCTGACAGCAGCACAATGCCCAACAGTCTCCTGCAGACATTGGCTCCTCTGACTCCATGTGCACTCTCAGGATTTTTTTCTCAAAAAAAACCCAACACCCACCAGAAAACCCCTTTGGTTGCAGTTTTTAATCGGTCAAACCAAGCTGTTCCAGCATCCACACCATTTATCAACCACAACAGTATTTCTTCAGAACAGCAACCTCCCTGGCTCGATAGTTTGATCAAGTAGGAAGCAGGGCCAGGAGCCACCCCCTCCAGCAGCACATCTGCCTCTGGCTTTCCCAGGGCTGGCTGGCAGCTCTCTGCAACCTATGGCCGCACACGGCAGGGCGCTTGCGCTCCCTGGGAGGAAAGGCTGTCCTCAGGCCACAGCGCTGGCTGGCACCTCAAGGGCCTTTTCCTGTCAAAGCCCTTCATGTGCCCAAACACTCATGGATAGGAGATGCCACCCACTCAAGGAAATATCAAACAGCAACACGAAATAACCGAGTTTACAGCTAAAGTGAACAGCTGAGCAGAAAACAAACCCACTGCCCTTACCCAGTGTCCCAGCTCCCAGGTCATCATGGCTGCTGCTGCCATTCCCACGTCTTTGCTTCGCTCGCAGTAACAAACCTGCTAATTCAGGCTTCCTCCTCTGCTTTATTCTAGGCTGTGCTACCTCAGGTGTGACTCATCCACCCTGCATACACTCAATGTGTGCAGAAAGCGGGACATGTACATACTTGCAGTTTAAAACAATAAATAAATGTGAGTAAAGATTACTTTAAGCTGAAAGTTTTGACATGGACCATACCTCTGTTCCTGGCTAGCACCAGCTTGCTGCCTGAATACAGCAACTCTCCACTTCTTATCAGTGAACTCTCAGCCCTCCCATTTCTGTAAAACACTGGAACATCCCTCAGTAACATCTGCTTCCTTCCTGCACACCATGGAACCAAGAGATCAGAACAGCTGTTCTGTTTATTAACTCTGGCTGCAAGCTGCTTATAACCACAAGCTGCCATGCCCCAAGCTCTACCTGCTCTGGACACCCTGGCAGCAATGGTGTGGTAACACCGACACCGCTCCCGTCCTCCACCCACTGCTTCTTCGAAAATAACAAATGGAAGCTAACAAAAGGGTTACTGCAGGGGAAACACTGAGGCTTCATTATTTTAACATGAATTTGTAACTAAACAGTTAGAATTATCAGAGAACAACAGTTTCAAGAAGCTTCAGAAACCTCCTCAAGACAACTCTGGGAAAATTATTATAAGATGCACAAATATTGCAGTTAATCATACAATTAAAAAGTGACTTAAGATGTTTTGAGTTGCCACAGAGTTTGATATCAGCACAATAACTATCATACAAAGTGTTGCTACAGTGACTAACAGGCAAATAAAGCATTATCTTCAACTTTGGTGATATCACCAGATAAATCTGGTTCAGCACATCTAATTGCTCAAATCACCCCTAATTGCTCAAATCAACATTTTACTGAAATTACTCCCATCCTAAAGGAGAATCTGGGATCATCTGGGATAGTATTAATCCAGAAGATGTGGACCTGTCAAAAATATTGGTCACACAGCTCCAGTACCTTTGCTACCATTTACATCACTTACATGTCTACAAAACTTGCCTCATCTTTGAATGATGTCAGCAGAAGATGAATGACCGAGTTTGAACAGCAAATGGCGAAGCAGCACACTCGCTCAGGTAACTTAGCAAGTGTATCATGGAACATCAGATTGCTTCACTTACTGTCAGTCACAGGGACTTGTCCTGACCCAAAAAGCCCCATCAAAGTAAACTAAAACATGCATATTCATCAAAACCTATAATTACAGTGCCACTCAACCTCCAGATGTATAAATAGCCTTTGCAAAGGGAAATTATCTTCCTTATTTTTGTGCCTTGATGTGTCAAGAGCAAGGAGCTTCCCCCATACCTGTGGATCCAGGCTTCTAGAGCACATGGGGAAGGAAAGTCTTCCTGGGCCGAGAGTGCTGGTGAGCCTCCATAAAAGAGCTGTGCAGAAGAATCACACCTACAACTCTCAGCTTAAATAATTAGAAATCAGACACAGAGAAAAGTGCCACACCTTGAAAGTGACAGAGAAGAAATAGCTGGATTGGCAAATTTCCAAGTTAAAAGAATGCTCAGCAGAAAAGTCACCAAAAAAAACCTGTATTGAAAGGAATCTTTAGAACTCTTAGATGACCTACTGTTCTCCTCCATGGAACTGAATTCTGGAAGAGAACAAAAAAAAGGTAAAGCAAATAAAGAATCACTGCCAGAGGCAACAAACAAAGATACCACTCATACACTTGTAGATGGGTAAATGTATGAACAGATTTCTAGAATTTTTGGTTCCTCTGAGATGAATTTTAAGTTATGCACTGCAGAAATAGTAAATATTACTCAATGTTCCGGAGTTCTGCAGCCCCCAGGTAGCCCTATAACCCAGCAGTGCCATCACTGGTCATGGAATCACAGAATCTCAGGAGCTGGAAGAGACCTCGAAAGATCACTCAGTCCAACCCCCCTGCCCGAGCAGGATCATCTAGAGGAGATCACACAGGAACGTGTCCAGATGGGTCTGGAATGTCTCCAGAGAAGGAGACTCCACAACCTCTCTGGGCAGCCTGTGCCAGTGATCCGCCGCCCTCACAGGGAAAAAGTTTCTCCTTATATTCAGATGGAACTTTCCATGTTCCAGTTTGGAACCATTTCCCCTTGTCCTGTCACTGGCCACCACCGAGAAAAGCCTGGATCCATCCTCCTGACACTCACCCTTTACATATTTATAGACATTAATGAGGTCACCCCTCAGTCTCCTCTTCTCCAAGCTGAGGAGCCCCATCTCCCTCAGCCTGTCCTCAGCAGGAAGATGCTCCACTCCCCCAGTCATCTTGGTCACACACCAGAGGCTGTTTGCGGTGCCTCGGATGGAGCCTCGCTCTGTCAGAACTCCCGACCCGCCTGCAGCTTTGTTTCATTTGGTTTAGCTGCAACAGCAGCTTCCCTGACTGCCAGGTGTCTGTGGTAATGGCATTACTGTCATGAGGTGCAGCCTTAGTGTTGGACAGCAGTGACAAGAGTGTTTCCTACGTGGATCAAGAACTTCCAGCTCCACAGTACTGACGTAGTGCAATGAAACACAGGCCAGTATCGCACAGGAGATTGTGACAGCTGGAAACGTGGGATGTGACATGGGAGTGCAGGCACAGGCTGGTACCGCAAACCTCACAGCTATGAGTGACTTGTCAATGGACAGATAAAGAAACGTAGATGTGGGGCTGCAGAAAGCTGTTTTAGAAGGGGAGGAGGGGGTTTGTGTGTAGAGAACAAAGAAACAGTATGTGATATACAGGAAAGAGGGAAAGGCATCACACATGGTAAATCTGAATGCAGATAGAGCTGCAGAACAGCAAATAAAAGGAAATGTGTAAATATTTGTTTGTAAACACATGTAGACAACCTGCTGTCACAAACACACACCTTCAGCCTGACTGAAATCACTAGCTACATTCAGAGCAGCAGTGGAAGGGTGAGGAGGTAACCCAAAGAAAGGCATTGCAAGCCAAGAAGGGTACATGTAATGACAAACACCACTTCTTTTTCTTCTGTTACAATTAGGTCTGGACTGATAACTTTTACACCCCGAAGATTTCAATTACACTAACATTAAATTCCTGGTTCTCACTACATACAATGTGCATCATCTTTTGCATAAACAAGACTCTGAGCCCAACACCACTCTTGTGCTTCACAAAGGTTACTGTTACCAGCCAGGGAAAAGCAGTGCCTGGCACTGCTTGGCCTTGACTTTTCAGAGCAATTAAGCAACTCAGGATTAATTTCCAAGCTTGTGAAACAATCCTCAGCCTACTGCTGTCTCCATCTGCAATTAAGCCATTACAGTGACCTGCCAGGATCTTATCTTGTCACAAGATGCAAACAACGCAACCCTATCCCTGCACAAAGCAGTGGCATCAAGTGATGCTCTGCTGCTGGGGAGCGGGGCTGGAGCTGTGTCACTCAGGCTGTCACCCCAGCACAGAGCACTCCATTAGGATTTGCTGGAAGCCCCGAGCTGAAGCTTCAGGTGTTTGATTGTGTGGTGAATTTGCAATGTGGTTTCCTGAAGAAGCAGCTAGAAGCTTCTTAAGGTCCAACAGAGTCAATCCCAGCTGGGCTCCTAAGGCCAAACTCCATTGCTGACGAGGCCGACTGGGCCAATCGGCACCGGTAACAGGCCTCTGGGAATCACATTTGAGAGAGAGAAAAACCCAAACAGCCACATTTTGCCACTGGAGAAGGGAGTGAGAAGATGGGAGAAACTCTGAGACACCAATGTCAGTGAAGAAAGGGGAAGAGGAAGCACTGAGAGAAGATTCCCTGCAGCCCGTGGAGAATACCATGGTGGGGCGAGTGTCCCCTGCAGCCCATGGAGCTCTGTCTGGGGACAGGTGAGAAGACACTGAGAATTTGTTCTGGTTTTATGGAAAAAAAAAGCAAAAATCAATGTCAGAAGGCTTATTATTCCAGAGTGGAAGTCTATACAAATGCCAGCCCTTCTAGCAGAAGGGACCTTGTACTTCTCCTGCTGTTAAAGAGAGCATCACTGACTCTGTTTTTCTGTCCCATTATTTTAATGGTCTACAGTTGTTTTGTTTCTTTGAGATAATCCAGCCTTTACTCCCCTCCTACCTGTTACCTTTCTGATCACCACTCTGCCACTTTGGTCACCTAATCCCAAGAAAGGGAACCAGTTAAACTGTATTCAGTTATCCTGATACAGGGCAGTGTATCTGCCTCTCATATCTCAGAGGAGAATGCAACTGGCAAGGCCAGACCAACAGACACACCAAGCCCTCTGCCCCACAGGAAAGACCTCCTTGGGTACCAGGTACTGCAGGGCCCTTCTCATGAGGTGGCCGCCTGGATCTGCGGGCACAGTCGCTGTCTTCGCATGTAACTCGCTGCCCCATGAAAAGCTCCCCAGCACAGTAAAGCAGAGCAGGATGCATGCAGGCTTGGTCATTGTCAAGCCACTGCAATCCTGATTTTTCAGCTCAGTTGGCTGCCTACACAAGAAAAGATTTATGCAAAAATATTTAAATTTAGACTGCTTAAAATACCAGACCAAGTGAAATATCTCCCTAAGACTTTAATTATTACATTATTTTCCATGCTATGACAATCTCCTTTCCCAGTTTCTATACAAAGCCTGACAACACGCAGCAGGATTATTACACATGCAAATGTATGTAAATGAGGTCAGAACAAATGCAGTCTGTGGATTCGGGATAACATCTTGCCCTTGCGTATCAATGAGAAACTGAGAGAACAGGGAACAAACGATACTGTGATCTGAAAATATTTTGTGTGCAGAGGACTATTAAGAATTTATTCTCCTTTATGCCACGAAGTACTCAATGTCCTTAATCCCACTGGCACTAAGGAGCACTACCCAGAACCAGGCTCGTCTAGCACTCATCGTTTTGGAGCACAATATACAATGGGTTAATGCTCACAACAGCAACCTGTTTACCAGCCAAGTTAAACCAGCATCACAGTTTTCCTTTACAGAAAAAACCTCAACCCCTCAATAACTGGCAGCTGCCCCAGACTTAGCCCAGCTCTTACCCACACTAGTGCTGTGGAGGTTGTATCTTTGTTGGAAGGTAGGAGTCCCTCTTGTACATTACATCACACAACACAGATAGCTCTGGGGCCTCTGCAAGCAGCACTGACAAGACACTACACACTTCAGTCTGGCACCGTCATCACCTATTCTGGCACTTTGCTGGGTTCCTCCTTGTTCAGGGGCTTTGCAGAATAAACAAGAAATATACTCTCGTCTCCAGGACTTTGCAGTGCCCACATATAAAAGATGGGGAGGGGAATAAAAATCCAAACCAACCAACACCAAAACCATCCACCACCTCTTGGGTTAATGAAACAAGATTTTGTGATTAATCTCCTAAGCTTCTCAGGAGTGTGTTTAACATGCAGGATGTAACAGGGTTACAAGCATGAAAAGGAAAGTGTAGGTGTATCTAACCGGTAGATGGCTGAGAACCGACCCTGTCACATGAAAGGCTGGCACCAAAGGGAGCTCCTGGGAAAGGAAGAATGAAGTCTAATGAGAAATCTGTGTCGTGCCAGAAACTGTGCACCAGAAGTGAGGAACACTGACTACAGGTATGTTTAGAAATGCAATATAAAACTGAGCCCAGCATGTGAAGAAAAACTTCAGTCTGGCTCATATTGTTGGAACAAAGACACAAGAGAGAAAAAAAACCGGTGATAGGAGCATGGTAGTGGATGAGGGCTCGGGAAATGTAACGGAGAAAGGCAGAACAGAGATGAGACCAGAAATGACCAGCACCAGGTCTGCTTAGCCTCTCTTCCTGGCAGAAGCACACAGTGCTCATGCACATTAGACAGGCATGAAAGCACTTCCCCAACAAAGGGACTCTGAAGAGCCAGCTGGAGAATGCAGGTTCCAGGATCTGCTCCAGGTCCTTCCCTGGCCTTTCCATGCTGGTGTCATCCTAGTTCCTCGGAATACTGGAAATCTAACTACAAAATTTGTTTTTCACTTGTTCCACTCAGCTCATCGACACAACAAAGCTGATAAAGATATGGGGTTTTCTTCCCTCCAAAGTGCATCTTGGATGCAGCACCTGGTGTTACAAAGCAACACTTTCCAGCAGGAGGACCCACTGAACAAGCAAATAAATCGCAGATATTAATTAAGCTCAGAACATCACTGATGTAGGTAGAGTTGCACATAAGTTTAAATTACTGTTCACCTGGCACAAAAGGATGAAGCTCAGAGTTTGATTTTGGAAAAAAAGGAAGATATAGGAATAGGCTGGATGTCTTCAGCAGGTCTTCAGCTTCAGTAGCACGATCAGAAGCGCGAGGGCCCCTGCTCATCCACGCTCACAAACCCATCTGCAACAGGCAGAGCCCTGGCCACTCCACTGAGAAATTTCAGAGCAGCCTGCTAAGACCTTCAGAAGCCTCTCACGAAATACAACCAAGTGCTAATTTCTCATCAACCCAAGGCGTCTGACTGCACACATCCATATGTAGCAAGACCTTCTGCAGTCACAGGGTAATACCAGGCTTGCCTCCAGGCGCTGGGCAGCGAAGCAGCAGCTACAGGGTGCTGTCTTTCATTTCAGCATACCACAGTGCACACATCGTTAAAAGAGAGCACAAAGTCTGTCACATTTTCTAAGTGATAGAAATCTGAGCTCTGGGAGGAAAATAGAGAAGGAAGGGAAAGCAGAGCAGGAATTTCCACTAGGAAGTGGTGCCAGCCACAGCTGGGCGATGAATGTGCAGCGGGGAGCTCACAGCAACCATGTGCCATTTGCCAGCAAGTATCTCATGGGGGCAGGCGAGCTCCGTGGTGGATGGCAGAGACCTACTGCAGGCAGCAACTGCCACTGCATCAAACTGGAAAAATAGGAATTATACAGCTTCACTGTGATTCCTGTGTTACACAGACTTGGTGGTTATTAAGTCATATCTTCTCCATTATTAACACTGCTTCTTTGTCCTTATAGCTTGTACAGCCCATATGTTCACAACAGACGGAACAGTGCTGTAGCTCAGTGCTGTTTTTTTCTAATTATAGGTGAATTTATTAATTTCCTGAAGAATTTTAAAGGAAATACTCTGCTGAGGCAAGGTGAGTCAGCATTTCTTCATGGTCATAAGCAACCACCAAAATCAAGGAATTGAGATTTGTAGTGTTTTATTAATAAGAACCAAACTTAAAAGTTAAGCTTATGGAGAGCTGAAGGAGGCAGAGGCAAAGTCTCGTGAAAGCGAGTATGAAAAACAGCAACGTAAAGATCTCCTGTACAGACAATCCATAGGCTCGAGTAGAACCCATGGATCCAGAGGGCTCTCAGCCCTGATTACTGAATGTTATCTGCAGATATGTCAATTAAACTATTTCTTAAGCTTCATTAAATAATTTAGTCTCAGTGAGATGAAATGTTGAGAAAGTTTAGGGTTAAAGTAGCACTGTGTGAAACAACTTCATATGTCTCATACCTTAGTGTTTGAAGTTGTAGTTCACACAACTTCTCTGTTACACATAAATTTGCTCTGAGAATTTCAGATTTTAACTGGCTTTTTACTGACTTCATCACTTGAACTGCATTGCAAGTAATTTTGTAATACAAACTAACGAACAATTTAGTTTTAGCAATTTGAGAATTTAGACAAAACCTACGACACTGTGGTAGACTGAGTGCTAAGCTGCCTGCTCAAATGCCAAAGCCACTGATATCTTTTAAGGCTGATTTAACAAATGGTGGCATCATGCTTTCCCAGTGTCACTGCATCGTTGACAAAGAAGCTCTCCTAGTAACCGTATCAGTGACAAAGTTTACAGGTAGCTGTTTCAACGCGTTACATCTTTACACTGCAAAGTCAGTAAAACCTGTCATATGCTATTTAAAGCTGCTTAATTAACTGCACTTAATCTGCGAGCTGCCTACCATTAATTTGAAACTTAAAGCAGAACCAGCACACTTTACACCCACAGACACATGTCACATTTCAGACTGGAATAACTGCAAGATGCGATGGCAAAACACATGTTACTTCTCACAGAGCACTGAACAACCATGTTCTCTACTCCTCTCTGGGGAAAAACCCACCACAAATGAAAACAAAACCCCAAACCCAGCACTTGTCTTCTCCAGTTTTTAACGTGTGCTTCCCAAGTCAAGGGCAGCTCACACAGGAAAATCCTAGCTTTGAGGTCAACCCAGCACACTGAATGCTGCACAAGGCTCCTCCAGCTGAGCAGATTGGACCCCACAGCTCTGCTTCCCCAAAACGTGACCACATGCAACACAGCATTTCCTCTGTTTTGTCACCGTAGACCCACAGCACACATCCTCACTTTCAGCCAGAAAAATGGTGTGACATGCAAATACTGAACAGCAGCTGGGAACTCCCTGAGCTCTACAGGACACCTGGCCACGGAGGTCTCTGGATGGTTTAGCCCCCAAAGCAAGACCCTCCTCACAGGCACTTCACTGCCCTCCCTCAGACTCCAGTCCCCTCCCTCCTCTCAAGCACAGGCTACAGAAGACCCAAATAGCCCATTTTCATCATGTCATGGGACACAGCCAGGAGCCTGTGAGCCACTCTCACACCCACCTCCGAGACCACTGCTTGGCCCAGCAGTGGAAGAGCCACCATTCCCAGAAAACGCTTCCCAACAGGACACGCTTCTCGGCTGCTACAGCTGCTGCTTCTCAAAGGCCAAAAAACCCAACTCCCACATTTGCTCTCTCATATTTTACTTATAAATGGTACCACAAGTATTTCCTCCCCACACCCCACTGGACTGCCTTGCACACATCACTTCTGAGACCACTGCTGTAGGCAAAAGTGGCAGCTCTTCATCGGACCAGCTGACACAGCTGGGAGAAAGGACACCGCACTCCAGGTCCTTCCCGAACTCCCACTTCACTTACCTAATGTTCTTACACCTCCTCGGTCTCTCTGCTCATACACGAAGCAAAGGAACTACAGTTTTAAGGCAACAAAACCAGAGCTCACACCCACAAGCTGCTGGATTTGGGCACAAACTTGTACAACTATCAATTTTCCCCCAAAATTCTCCTGTAACAAAGATCAGGATCTCACTCACAATGGAAGAGAGCCAGTAAGCAAACAAACCTGAAGCTCTCAGGAGGCCCCTCTTAACAGTTGAGCTGATCAGCCTGATTGCAACGTTAACCCTTCCTAGGAGAGCTGCTTTTCTTAACTATTTTATTACTGTTTGTAGCATTTTAACTGTTGGCAAGAAACAAAAAACAGATACAGCTCCAGGCAGACTCCTCCCATGCTTCTCCCAAGAGGAAACTACTCATCACCTCAGAATGATACTGTAACTTATGCTAATCCTTTGTAATTACAATCTATAAATGCAAGATATGCTAATTTCCAGATGACTATCAGGGAAGCACATCACACCACTGAATTTTCTGGAAAGCTTTCACTTTGGAGTGTTTCAAAGCAGGCCTCAATGGGAGTAAAACAATTCAAGGGAGCAATCTTGCCGCAGAGAGGTGAGGCAACCTCCTGATGACTGAGATCTTACTGGGTCCTTATCCATCATTATCTAGTCAACATTAAAGAAACTGTAGTATATGATCACAAATTTTCATAACAAAAAAACCAAACAATTTCAGGACTTTGCTTCTCTCTGGCATTGAACACTGTCAGGATTGTTTCCGTTGGTACAAGAGTCATGGTCATACCCTCTTTACTGAAGAGCACACAAACCAGAAATCAGTTTCACAAGGCTTCTATCTCTGTATCAAGAGGTTTGCTCTCCAATGAACAGAGCTGCAAAAAAATTCATAGAAAATGTAGAGTTTTAGCTAAAATTAAATCAGAAACCCAGGGTTTGTTTGGTTTTTTTGTGTGTGGGTTTTTTTTTTTTTTCTAAAAAAGAAGTGCTTCAAATTGACCTGGAAAAGAGACAAGATGGTAAGACAAACACTACGTGTTGATACCATCAAGCAGCCAATACGCACAGCTTTGGAAGAACATGTCACAGAACAGAGACTCATTTTGGTGAATGCTTTTTCCACACAGGCTAGACAAACTGGAAGTCAGCAGCGATCCAGGATCAGCACTGCAGCCAGGCTGATGTAAATCAGACTCAGTCAACCTGGCACTGCAGCTCAGCCGCAGGCTGCAGGCAGCACTCCTGGAGCCTTTCAGCGGCCTAGGAGCCCGACAGCACCATTCGCTCAAACCCCAATTCCCCACTTCTAGAAAATGTACAATAAAACAAGAAGAGAAGGAACGAGCCATCTATGTGCATGCAAAGTGTTGTTGCAGCTCGATAACCGCTGTTAAGGAGAAATACTCTGGCTGCTGCTCTACCCATCACTCCCTGCTTGACTGTGGCATGCCATCCAACCAACCTAGTGTGTTCCAAAGTAGCTCTCCTTTCACTGATCAAAGACATATGAAATAAGCCACCTGCCATGTGAGAAAATGACTAATGCTTGAATCTTTTAAGCTCTTTGCTTGAGCACCGAAGAAGCTTTTGAACACAGTAGCATTAGTGTTTGCGGAAAGAAACTTGCTGTTAAAACAAGGTTCAAAAGGCTTAAGAAAACATACAAGGAGACGATAAAGATGAAAGGTAAACACAAGTAACTTACTGCTGCTGCTGTGGCCTCCTCTCCACCTACACAGATAGAAGCAATCTCCATCACAGACAAGTTTGTAGGAGCATCTGTAGTAGATGATGATCTGGGTCGACCTGATTGAATATCCTGGGCAGACCTCCTGTTGATCTGTGGGCTTCCTTTCGGGGCATCTGCCTTGCCCCGCCTGCTGTGCAGGCTCGTCCCTCTCTTCATTTTGGGTGGCACTCTGATCTGCTGGAGCACCCGGTTCAGAGCTGTGGGGTGGGTGGACATACCATCAATTTCAGCACAGACGCTTTGGCTTTCCAAATCCATCTCAGGCTCCAGATCAGCCTGAGCTTGCTGAACATCATGTGGAGAAACGGATGACCTCCTGCGCTGATGCTGGAAAAGGTGCTTCAAGCCTTGACCAATCACATTAATGTTCTCCAAAGCATTATGGGTTATTTTGGATAATTTTTGCTCAGATTCATGTTGTTTTTTGATCTCTTGATCTTGGGATTTGCCTCCAGGATCAGGGTCATCACACAACTGTTCAGTGCTAGAGGGCTCCATTGATGACACCCAACAGGATTACTTGACTATTCATACATAAATACGTCCCCTGTCTTTAAAAGGCTCGTGTTTGTTTTAAAAATGCCAAGATAGTCAGCCAATTAGGTGTGCAATTGCTTCAAGAGTGACTACGCATGCAGCTGTGCCACGGTGATCTCATGCTTATCTAATGTTAAACAAAAAAGTTATTATTACACATCCATGCAGAAAGTAGTGGGTTAAAAAATCCAATCCAAAACCCATGCCATTAACAGAACAAAATTTATTGGTTTTCCAAGCATCCCTCCATGTGGTATTAGTTGCATCTAGGCTCTATGCAGAAGCCAAAGCTTGTACGATACATGTCACTCATTGCCTAAGGAAGAAGCCCAGCACAAAGGGTATAGGAAAGCAAGAGGGTAAAAAGCTGTTCAAATGGGGGAGAAGCAAGGAGAAATCAGTAGGGTTTTGTTTATTAAAACAAGCCCATAATAATATCTAACAGAGCATGAGGTTAAACTTCTGAAGAACACGTTAGTCTTATAGGCACAATCACTTTTGTTCCTTGACAAAGATCTGGTAATTTGTGCTTCAGATGTAATGTCTGCTCTGCCTACCTGATTTTCTTGCAGACTGCCTAACTCCACAGTACTCAACAAACGCAAGAAAACACAACATTTCCATGTAGTAAGAAATGGCTTATTACTGCCAGTATCTGCCAATTGCACTGGAACTAGATGTGAAAATCTGTCTTCAAGCAAGAACAGGCAAGAGAAATGGTTTGAATTAGCATAGTCTCGTCCATGGTTCTCAGAGAACACAAAAAAGCCTTTTCAAAAGGAGATTAAGCAACCAATCTGAAAGGGAGCAGCACCACGTGTGTGTAGCTTGGCGACTAGCAGAGAGGAAACAGGCAGTTGTTCTCCAAGAGGGCTTGAGCTTACCTACCAGCGGAGCTCAGGCAGGAGTTGGTTATACAGCATTGCAGCTGAGCACTTACATAGCGACACACTACTGGAGAAGTACAGCAAAGGCATGAGGAAGGAAGGAAGGGCACAGTATCTGAAAGAGTTTCACATCAGCACCATGAGATCACATGCTCGGAAGCTGATCATTGTTTTCTTGCAGGAGAAAGCTTTGATTAGGCTTCTATAAATAAAGAAACCAGATCAGAGGTCTGCCTCCATCTTGGCAGTAAGCAGCCTGTGCTTTAAAAAAAAAAAAAAGCAAAACAAAACACAACGCTATTTTATTTGGAATGCAACATATGTTTGGGATTTGAGAGCATTCATTTTTATCTTAAAACAGCTGCAGAAACATAAAGCATTGAGGTTACAATTAGAGCACTCATTTTTGTGCATCTGAAGCCTGATACAATGGGTTAAATAGATATTCCAAAATGCCTTCCAAACTGGCATCCAAAAATATCAGAAAAGCTGCCTCACACTTTATTTTTTTCAAATGTCATTGCCATCAGCTGAAGGCAAGATGGAATTCAGTACTTACAGAAAGCAAACCACGGGATTCATACAGGATTTTATCTCAGTACACTGAACATGTTGCAAACATTGAACCTAAACATATTGACCAGTTTAACCACTAACATGTTAAATGCAAAGTAATAAACTACGTCCCCCCAAAATATGTTCACCCATATTCATGCAGAAATTGCGTGGCATAAAAGGCACAACCAACCTTTTATTTCTGCATACTTAACGTTTTCTTAAATGACTTCAGGTGCCTTTGTGACTAATATATCATGCTTTGACTTTTGAGCTCAGTCTGAGTATTTCTTTTTTTCCCCTCATGTAACAGGTTTCCCAGAAAGTTCAACTGCAGGTCTCTGCTTAATTCAAGTTTTTTGTGGAAAAAAGGCAAAACTATGTTTTCCTTTATATCCAGGAGACCGCATGGTTCATTGAACAACCTGACTAAAAAGCAGGAGTCTCAAAATTATTTGGCGTATAAAATACAAACCTGACAGCTGACCCATAACTGCCTTTTTCATTTTAGCTAATTCCCTCAGTATTCATTTTCTAGTCAGGACTCACTGAAGAGCCGTAGTTTATCTCAGAGACGCGCACTGTAGTCTCTACCCAGGCCCTTTTTGATCTCCTGCATGCCCTTTCCACACAGATTACTGCTGGCAAAATGCTGCTGATCTTAAAGAGCACACTTCAGCCTAACTGGAGCTCCATGCTTTATCTGCTGGAAACCATTAACCTGCTTTAATTAGCCCTAGGACAATTTACAAGACAACCTGGAATAAATCAGCCTACAGTTAGCTCACAAACCAGCCTCTGCTACCCCTCTTTATTCTGTAACTAATTTCTACAATTGCGCTGACGCTTATATTTAGGCAGTCAGCTGCCTGCTCCTATTTCCACATGGCAAGTCTGTTGCGAGCCTGAAAAGAGCTTTTCAAACAGCATATCTGGTATGAAAGTCCTTAAAACTACTTACTTGTCCTAGTATTGACTTTTGGGGAAGAAACTACTCATAAATGTGAAGACTTGTGAATCAGCAGAATTAATTAGCACATTTATTTGCATTAGGATTCAAGTTTTGTGCTTGTTTTTTCCCCCTGCAGTTATAAAAGCTGTTTGAGGGAGGAAACGCAGTACTTCACAGAATCAAGTCCAAAGACATAAATTTCTTATTTCTGTGAGAATACAAGGGCAAAATTCACAATTCCATATACAGCCACAATGATCAGATCACTTCATTATATCCCAGAACATGCCAATATAGCCCTTCGAATTATTTCACAGCAACACTGGGAAATAAAACAGTTCAAAAGGAGAAACCGGCAAAAACAGTATTAGATAACCGAATAGATAAACTAGTACTTGCCTCCATCACTTGCCCTTTAGCATGGCTGACATACAGCAGTCCCTCCACTGAACAAAACTGCAAAAGAAATTGGGTATGAGATGCAATTCTTGGAAATGGGAGGAAAGACGTACACAAACAACAGAGTGAGCATGGTTCCAATTTCTATTTGTTTCTTTTTAATCCCTCTCCCCCACCCCCATTTAACGCAACTGCCTCTGGAGGCTGGGGTATTTAAAAGTCTTCCATAGAACTGAGGGGGTACAATTAAATTTGAGGTTAAAATAGAACCTCAGAGTTAGTCAAGATGTTCTTGTGAAGGAACGTTTTCTCTTTGGGTTTGTGGTCACCAGCCATTGCTGAAGGCACAGGTATATCTCAGGGCTCCAGCCTGCAAGGTGAGACTGGTCCACACAGATCTGACTTTCTCCTCCCAGTCAGTCGCTGCAGCAGCGCAGGCCCAGGTCAGACAGCGTGCTCTCCCTCACCTGGAGTCGCCTACCAGAACGCCAGAGCTGTGAGCACTCTGAAACACAGCGCTCCCGGCTCGTTCCACAGCGATGACTGTCCCGTCAGCGGAACCCCCGTGCCAACACCACCTGGCACAGGCACCCAGAACCGGCCCCTGCCTGCCACAGCTGCAGCCCTGCCAACACCTGTCCCTAACGGCAGCCACCTGCCACTAAACTGCCTCCATGGGGGCAACAGACCTGGCCACAGCCTTCAGGCAGAGCGAGTGAGAGGTCTGCAAAGGACCGAGCCTGACTGAAGCCAGGCCAAAGAGACATGTGCTAGAAGAACACACCAGAGCATGACAAGAGGACAGCTGAGAGCAGACATGGCCACCACATTTCTCCAGCCACACTCATGCTATATGCAAACACCGCTAAAGCGCCCGTATCTTCTGGACATGGCAGGTTACTCAGCTAGCTCTGGGGACCAGGGCCATGAGCTGCAGAACACACCGGCACTCAGAAGACTGCTGCAAGACTGCACGAGAGCACTTTGACTATTTCATTACACAGCAGATCCCCACCTACAACATGACAACAGAGATAAAGAAAATGTTAATCAGAACCAAAGAGTATGAAGTGAGGACAGCAAATATGGAGAACTTAGAAAGAATGAATGAAAACATCTCCGAAAAATGTTCTTGACACGAGAAATTTCACTTCTGCAACAGCGTGAGCAGGGAACTAGACACAACGTGCAAAGTATTGTTAACATACGAGGTGCCACAAACATAACCTCACAGCCCTTCTACTTGTATTCTTTTTAAAACTTAAACATTATTTTTTATTTGTAAGGAGGTTCTGGCAGTGAGGTCTTCCTAGATCTGCCCAGCAGCACTCCAGGGCCCTGCAGGTCAGCAGAAGATTCTGACTGAAATTCATTCCCAGCCTTCCCAGGGCACTCGCAGATGGGCTTTGAGATGAAGGTTATGAAAACTCCTTGTCTTTTCTCCCATTTGAACCATGGCCTTCGCTGATGTATGACCCAAATCCACCTTCTGTCAAAAGTTGTTTTGGTTTTTTTGTGTTTTTTTTGTTTTTTTTTTTTTTTTAAAAACAAACCCCTGGATAGCTACTGCTACTTTACTTTCCTGTACTTATGAAGAGAAGACAAATTTTAGGGGTGGTTTGTTGATTTTTTTTTGCATACAGAAGGGCTCTATTGCAGAGTCCTATACTTGGCACAAGTGCTACCCATACATATTAGAGAGAACTCTGCGGGGCAGATCAAGTACTACCTGTCTGTGGAGCACCAGCAGATCGTATATACTTCTCTTCATTGAGTACTTTGTAACATGAAAATGTCTAAAGACTGTGAAATACCTAAGATCGAGATCCAAAGTCTGAAAATATTTTGGGCCATTAGATTTTACTCAAACCTTATTCAACTAAACTGATGCATTCAGAGCAATTCCATTCAAAACCACAATTATTTGTAAATAAAAAAAAGCAATTCTGCAGCTACCGCTGAAACCCATCTCAGAGCTGGTATTTCATCATTATTTAGCAGCAACAAGCAGCAGAGCAAATACAGAGAGAAAGCTCCAGGTGTTCACAGACAATCCCATCAAGAGAGAGGAACTCATGAGAAACAGGAATGTGTGTAAAATTCAAGGGGACTGTGGTTTGGAAAACATTCAGAAGAAGACAACAGTAATAAGAGTAAACAATTTGACCCAGAAAATCAACTGGATAGTGTCATGACTACCCAGTATCTGCAGAAACCGGCATGGCACAGCACAGCAGAACCATTTTTTTAAGTCAGAGTGGAGAACTAGGACAAGAACAGAAGAAAATGACACACAAGAAATTATTACAACATAGGTAAGATGGCATAATACAGTGGAAGAAACACCAGTAAACGTTAATTTTTTAATAGAAAGGATACCTGCAGTTTTCAAGACATAATTCCACCTCCTCCTTCAACATTCAACCCAAGAAAAGGTTTCCTGTAATTATAGTGAAGTGCAAAAGAAAAACGAGGGACAAAAGATACAGATATATAGATATGTGTATATACAGAGATATATATAAAGCCCCCCAGCTCGCCACAACCCTATCACTGACAGTGTTCTATGCAAGAACACAAAGAAAGTACGGCTGAAAGATGAAACAACCCAGAAAGACTCTCCACATTGAACAGTGCAACTGGTAGATGACAGGGAGAAAAAGCCAAGCCCAAACAGCTATCTTCAAGCACGTGTAAAGCAAGCCAACCTTCAGCTAAGGTCCTGCATCTAGGCTTTAGCAAAGGAGAACAGCCCCAAGTCAGCTAGTTCTGAAGAAAGGTACGGAGCTGCTGGTGGCACATCCCAAGGAATTCACCACATTAACCCACAGGGTTCCAGTTAAGGAGACCATGACATCCAATACAGAAAGGCCACACTGTACGGGAGAAACTGCCACTATGAGGAACGAGGCAAAGCAAGAGACCTACAGACCACTTTGAAAGTGAACTGCGCAGTGTTACAGGGAAAACCCAACACAGTAGGGTCACATTTACTGATTTCTACCTAATGACTTCCTAAACCCTCCAACCTCTTTGACTTCTGGGTAACACTGAGAACAGGAAGGCAGCCGAATGATGCCATCTCTGCTATCCTTGCTGCCCCTTCTCATAGCACAGACCCAGCAGGAACACAGCTTGGTGCCTAAAGCCCAGGCTGAGAGACCAGGGCTAAACCAGCTTTGTCAGTCAAGTGAAGAGGTTTTGAGCAAGCCAACCTTTGCCTAATGCTCTCCAGCACACAGAATATGAACAAGCCTAGCTGAGTCTAGTTGAAGGAGGAAACACTGAGACCAGTACCAGGGAAGGTACCTGAATGAAATGCTTTATAAGGGAACAAGGCCCTCGGCCGCCTCTGAAGGCAACGCGTGCAGGTAGCGGCTAGGAACAGCTCAACCTGAGGATGCCGACCTCATCCTGTAAATTCCATACACTCAGCCAACTGCATCCTTTCAGTAAAGGGTTTTTTAAGTCAACTGACGTGTACTATGAATCGATCCTTTGTGTATTAGTCCCACAACTTACACAATAAACCACAGGTCACTTTTATGAATATCAAAGATGACAACAAATTGCTCCAGCACAGTATTAATAAAGTAAGATAGGCTGGAAGTGGTGTTTTTATGTGTAAATTACACAATTGTCACCCAAGAGCAGCTTCATAAGATGTCCTGGTTTCTGCTGGGATAGCTTATTTTTTACTAGTAGCATGTTCACATGTTCAGCATGTTCACAGAAATACCAGAGGATTTTTCAACATCAGCCTCTTCTCAGATCCACATCCTGTTGAAACAGTTCCTATCACTTTAAAATTAATACTGCTGACCAACAAAACTAATGCCGCTTTTTGTTCCTGAAAGCTCAAATATTAATCCTGTAGATAAGAGAAAACTGCACTCAAATCACAGATGAGCAGACAGCAAACACTCTCCTGAGGAGCAATAGATGTTTCTCTCCTTCCGATTACTTCTGAAGAAGCATCTGCTGCATACACTCACCTCCAAATCAAGTATCTTCAACACCACCCACAGGCAACCTCTAAGTTACTGCTGCCCTAAAAGCAGTGCCACTCACTGACTGCCATGAATAAAACTTTACACAGGAGACCAATGTCTCCTATGTAAAGTTAGAAGTTCACCATGTAAGGATGAAAGATGCAAATACCAAAGATTACCTGATTTTCCTTGTATGTTACAGAACTGCGGTGGCTTAGAGTTGAGTGACTGTTTTTCAGAAATGTTTTTATTGCTACACAGGCTATTTTCTATCAAACTGATAAAACAAGTGCCCCAAGAAAGCTGCATCAAGGTGAAAGACAAATTTAACTAGAGTCTTCTGATCTGCCAACATTTGCAATTACAGACATCATATGCATGTTCTTGAATTTTGTGAATGTAACTAAGAATTTAGAGACAGCACTGAAACCTCAGGCATTTCAGAAGAAAATCAAATTTGATGGATCTAGGTGTATACAAAGAATTCTTATAATACCTTCTACTTTATTAGACCTAAGAGGAAACTTGCCTATTAGTATGTCTGTCTTTAACTAGATGGAGTAAAAGTAAGTAGTTTCACACTGTGTCCACCACAGGTATGTCCAGCATAGAAGTAGTACACGAGGCTGCAGTTCCAGTTCATAGAGGTGACTGGCAGTGGACATGTTTCAGTCATACTTCAGCAAAGCCACATCCTCACCTGCTGTTCCTCACAGCCAGACTGAAAGGAAAGCCAGACTGCAGCATTTCCTCAAGAACATCTCTGCTGCTTTGCTAAAAGCAAAGAGCTGTGACCGTGCTTATGCATCCTAAAAATCAGTCAACTAGCTGCATGTTCAGAAGCCAGAGCTTCGCTGCAGGGCATCTGAAGGGACCATCTCCAGTCACAACTTGAGCAGGGATTGGAGGTTGGCCTTTCCCAATGCAAGAAGTAAAACAAAAATAGCAATTTAAAAATTTCCAACCTCCTTTGCCTCCTAGTGGCTTACTTTGAGTCCCTCAGCATCACATCCCGCTACTAACATCCAGCTGCTTCCCAGGCTGACGTGAACTGAAACAAAAATGTAACTCAGCTCTGAAGGGAAGGGGGAAAAGTCTGACCACAAAGCTGGTTATAGCAACTTTGGGACGGGGTTAAAGAAGGTAGGCAGTACAGAAACAGGGGCAAATTAACCACAAAGGTGTTATCAAAAACCTTTCATCTTAAGTGGTGGCCACAACAGCTGGGGAATAGAAACACAAGCTTCACACAAACAAAAATAATTTCATTTTTACAATTCAAGTATGACATTTCATAAACAAAGAAACTACCTTCCCTAAGCAAAAATAGTGAAGAAGTATTAGGCAAATACTTAAAATATTGGCTCTTGCACAAAGAAGAGAGTTCTGTGTGTATGCAAATGCCTATCAGAGCGGGATCCCAAAAGGCAGGCGCTGGCTGCTCCATCATGACCAACAAGTCATTTCTCACAAGGTGCCTGCACATACTCACAATGTGAAGCCAGAGCTCATAACTGAGTAGGCAAACAAGGAAGATCTGCACATTAGTTGAGGGGGTTTTAACAGCATGACTTGCTACATTGCAGCAGGCAGTTTCACAGCGGTCTCCAGCAGAGAGAACAATGCCGACCTCTCAGTGCCAAGCACACGGTCCAAACCAGGCAGCAGGGTCTGGCCTCGGCTCCCAGAGGCACACTCACCGAGAATAGCAAGGCCAAAGGAACTCCACAAGCCCCGCAGCCCTGAAGATGGAGAGAGGCTGAGGATGGATTAAGGTAGGTGGTGCTTCAGGAAAGTGCATAGGAAACAAAGAGAAAGCCTGGTCAGCTGCATAGTCTCCTGCCCCCTCAACTAGAGATGGGTAGAACTGCAGGCACGTGTGGGCAGCGAGAGGGAAACCTGCTACAGCAACACACAGTGTCTGCCTCCTGCAGAGCACAGCTTCAAGCACCCAGTCCTGTTCGTCTGAACAAGCCACAGTGATTTCTTGAAGAAAATGTCTGAAACCACTTTACTGATGTTCACTGTTATAGAAGCAGAAGCAGCACATTCCCGCTCCCCCACAGCAGACAACTGCCACGTGAACTGTGGAAGTCCTGAGCCTGTTCAGAGCAATACAGCAACACCAGCCTACCACCACAGGCCAAGTGACTGCTGTACACACAAACGTGAAAAGGAGAAATTCAGGGTTTTTTAGCTTGCCCCTCTCTAAAGAAGTCTTTCTCTGGAATAGATTTAATTCCTTGAAGAATCTCAAATGTTTCTGTGGACAGCTGCACTCCTACTATCCACTTTTGCTACAGATATTTGCATTATCTAGATCAAATCCTCCAGCCTCTGGAAAAATGTAACCAGGTGATGCCAAACACTTTGGCAGGTTCTTTTCAGGAGAGGAAGGGGAACAAGGGAAGAGATCAAAGCTGCTCTTACCCTCATTGCCCCTCTGCCAGGAGATGCTGCCATTTTAAACGTGTCAAAGCTGACCCAAATGTCAAGAACAAGTGAGCCATGAAGTGGAAATACAGGTATTCTTATTCCCCCTCCAGGGTAAGACAGAAGGTTACACTACAGATATTTCAGGCACCACAGAGACTTTTAAGTGAGCTAGTCATAAAAGAAAGAAGAGAGGGCCTCTGGCTTTAACTCCCAGCAGATTCACCCGTGACAGTGCCAGCACAGAGGCTGGCAAAAGCTGGCACCTCTAATTCTCAAATAAAGGTTTATTCCAGGCTTGGAGTTGTAAGAGACTTAAAGCAAGTTAAATTATCAGTCTTACAAAGAAAGATATCATCTACCACCAGCCCACACTACATGCAATTTTAACATGTGCTTTTAGCCCTGAATTTTGTATCATATTTACAATGACTTGTGAAAGAAGAAAGTATAACTAACCTGGCAGAATGGTAAAATACTCCCCCTGATGACTCAAAACCAATATTAATCCTCTGATCTTCCAGAAGTGTTGACTCAAATTTCTGAGACAGAGATCAAAACAAGTTTTTATTCAGCTCAACCAAGTCACAAAGCTTTTCCCACTGACTCAGGGGCTTTTGGTATTGGGTGTACCAGAGCCTTCCACTGGTGGTTTGCATCAAATGAACTACAAAGTACAAGTTTGACTTGTTTATTGAGACTAACTCAAACCATGTTCAGCCCCCAAACAGGGAGAAGTCTACTAATCCAAAACACCAACAGCCATTCCCATACTGCAACCTTGAGCACATCTGCTCTGAACAGGGTACCTTAGCTACTCCCTAGAGACACACAGCTCGGACTAGAGGGCAGCAACACACGTCTCATGTCACAGCTCCTGATATACTTTTGGAAGGATACCCAAAAAGCTCCACTGTCTGAAGACCTCTGACATGGGAAAAGTCATTGCTTGCAGGCTTGAGAGCTGCATAGTCAATGCATTAGTAGAGCAATACCCATGGTGCCAGTATCACTGAAAACATGACGGGAAACAGGCAAGATGGGCGAGTTCTGACTGAATTCCCCTAACAGGACTCACCAACAAACTGAGGGCTGACACTGCTCTAACACTTCCAAACTGTCTTTCATATTCATGACACGATGGTTTCCTCCCTGGTCTTCAGATGAAAATTGTCCCTGCTGATCTCCCTTCAAGTGAGCTAGTCCAGGGAGCTTTTAATTAAGCGCAACGCGTAAATTACATTAGTATAACAGTAATGAGCTTAATTGGGGGCCAGCTCGTTTAAATGGCTCTTTTCTTCCTAAGTAAGCATTTGAAAGTCCCTCCCTGCTGTGCTCCAAACAAGACATTCAGGTTGTCCAGCCTGCTTGGTGTCCCTCAGTCAACACCTGAGCAAGGGAAGACCAACACCCGTATCCACAACTCCTTACACTCACTGCTACGCACATGCTCCCAAGCGCCAGTAGAAACAGGACACGGGCATAATGTGGTTTTATCCTATCACAGCCACTTCTTCAAGACCGAGGTGGCTCAAGCACAGCTTGAGACAAGGAGCAGTATGACTGAGTACCCCACCAGGCAGAGGTGGTGGCAATCTACCCCTGTGCCTCGGACCAGGGTCCAAGCAGTCACGCACACCCGTCCTGAGGGGCACAGGCATGCTGCCAGGCTTCTTGAGCACCGAGGAAGGAGCTCCATGTGGCTGGGCTCCTCACTACAGCACAACAGCACACATATGGAAGTGGAGCCTGTGTTGGCTGGAGACACAGCTGTTAGCACAGGGGAGCTGAGACTGCCTCACTTGGCTCTGAAGCTGAACACTTGCAACCCAAGCACACCAAGGTTTATTTTATTGATCGTGCACTAATACAGGAAATTTTTAGTGTGAGTTTTGACATACCAGAAGATGGTCTCTGCTCCATGCTTACTTTTAGCCACCTCTCTTGGCACGACCATAATACATACTGCACAGCAAAGTGCAACACACTGAACCACAGTCTAGTCCTGAGGTGTAAAGGCTTTTGAAAGGTGTGAAGGATTACAGTTTTGAATAATTTAAGCAATAAAAATACTGATGCCCATCTATGGTCCTTTTCTTCCAATGGATCTAATTATGCTTGTTTAGAGAGAACACAGAAATTGCATGAACATGGCTCAGCCACTCAGCCACACACACAGAGATGTGCTGGCTCTTCAATATCCACCTCCACATCCAACTGCAAAGACAGTAGTTAACTTGGTGATTCTGGTATAATGAAATTGGACTTGATGACTTACTTGCCAATGGGAGTCAAGCAGTCACACATTTAAAGCCTCAGCCAAAACCTGAATGTTTCCTCCCACATTTATGGCAAAGTTCCTGTGAAGAGATATCCACAAATTCTCTACCCAAAGCAGCACAGAAAAGGAGATTTGTTTGAAATAAGACTAAAGTTCACCACCACTGAGGAGATGCAGGCTTACAACCAGATCCAAATCCTAGCTAGAGCAGCCTTAAAAAGAGATTAAACTTGAGACATCTATTCATCAGGGAGTTAAGCCAATCCTAAACCAAGAACCAACTTGGATTTTTTTCTTTCCCAGCTCTTGGGAGCTGAAAACAAGCAGCAGTGTAGCACAAACAGCTCCTCAGCTCCAAGGGGGATGTGGAGGACCAGAGCGAGGGGTCCTCTCAACTGAAAGCCAGCAGAGTGAAGGATGGCAGTACCACACACCTTGAAGGGACAGACTCCAGTGACAATGCATTCGCCTTACTGATGGGTCAACCCTTACTGGCACGAGTCAGCTAAGCTCAATCATAACAGATCCTGACCAAAAAAATCACCTGTTTTCATCTCTCCAGTTGTAGCCGTTACTCAGACTCACAGTACCACACTCTCACTGCTCCTTACAAACAAGGGATATCACACCTTAATACTACGAGCCACGACAGTGTGTGATGCTTGTTCAGGCTTTTCCACAGGCAGTGATTTACAAACACTGAGCCACTATGGGTGCAGTACTCCTGGCAACCCCAGAAAAGGCTACAGTCCTCTTGCTCCAAGCTTGTATACCTGGAAAACTCAAAAACCACCTTTATTTGCAAAGAGGATAATCACCATGGCAACTAGCTGCTCAGAAAGCAACAGCCCCGATCCAGGACAAAGGCCACTATGGAATTTGATAAGGGAAACCAACCAGCTCACACAAAGCAAAGAACACTGCAACTTGTCAATCTGTTCTGATGGAACTGTAAGCAGGTGTCTGCACACCCATCGCGCAGACTGAACCGATGGCCCTACCACCCACCTCAGCACCTCAGCGCTCTTTAACGCTCCTTGAAACCTTCAGGCATCTCCAAGGGAAACACTCTCCAGTCTACACAATTCCACCTCGCACACCACTTCTTTAGGTTCAAAGAAAACTTTCTTGTGCTCAAACCCTTTGCTACTCCACACATTTGTGTTGCCTTTTAGTCACAGGAGATTAACAAAACTGCAGCTACTGTATTGCAAACTACACTTAAATTATGCCTTGTAAAGCATTCCATTTCACAGAGAGGCAGCTCAACTTCATATTACCAGTAAGGAAAGACCATTAGCACCTTGATCAGGACATGTATCTCCACAGGTTTCAGAACTACTGTGGGAGCTGTTCACTTCTCACAGGCCAGCAGTGTTTTGGGGAAGCACACACGAGCTGACAGAATTAGAGAGACCGTAAGTTATACACAACTCAAGAAGAGGCACCTCCTTGTGTTACAGAATCCAAGTCCCTGGTACACTATTCAAAATGAGCACTAAGGTCATAGCAGGCAGCTCAGCAAACAGTTTCACTTCTGAAGCTCTAGTGTTTCTCCAGCTTTAACGAGAGGAGCTCACAGGGAACAAAACCACTTTTCCATCCAGTGCCATTTAAGTTATATTTAGTTTAATTATACCACCACAGCCCAGCAGCAATGCCCAGGTCAGGCAGAGGAACATGTTCAAACCCTGTGGCACCAAGCTCTGCCCACTCATAACAAAGTCTACCAAGCCATCACCCTTTGATCCTGGCTTCGTGTGCAGGGGAACGACAGAGGAACAAGCACACAACAGGTAAGGATCCCCTTCTCGACCATGGCATGTCACTGCCAACTGCAGCTCACAGGGCACTACAGACACAGCCTGCTCTGCCATCCTGGGCTAGTTAAGCCAGACAGGTAGGCAGGTCAGACCTGTGCTCCTCCAGCATAGCCTCTGCCTGAATCACTGGAGCTCACGAATAAAACCTCTTAGGAAACATGTGCCTGCTAACAACATACTGCACAGCAGCACTGCATGCTGAATAATTCAGCCATCTACCTCCAGCATGTTAGTTTTACTCTTTAAAAAAAGGCTAATGGATAACCAGTCTCTTCTGGAAGACAGAGATGAGTTTCTCTACCCTTCACTGTAACCACACTAGTTGGTAAGATTGCCCTATCCTGGAGCGTTAGCGTGAACACCCACATCACAGGACAGACAACCACTCCAGGCAGCTTCCAAGGAGAACAACAGATTTTATCAGTGCACACTGCCCTCTTCTCGGCCTGTACAGGGAAGTTAGCTTGACTTCCTCATTCCAGGTTTAAACTCAGTATGAGAGCACAGCTGGAAGCCTTACAGTAAGATACAGCTGCACAGGCTGATGGCTCTCTGTGCTGCTCAAACAGCTAAGGTTCCTCATCCTGGTACCTGGGTGGGACCAAGCTGCAGTCTCAAAGCAGAACCCACCCAGCTCTGACTGTCATGTGCATTACAGGCTGTTCTGTGAGATGGCTGCTTTCTGCAAGCAGAAAGACCCCTGTGCTAGGGGGAAGGCAAGCAAGACCTACTTCACTGAAGATGCTTTCTGAGCCAACACAGGTACATTCTAACTTCACCTGAACACTTCATCTAACCAGAGAAAACACCGCTACCACCCACCCGCATTTCAGTGACTGCTTCATGTCTGCCCAAGCCTTGGAGGAAGACAGTCTCTGCAGGGCTCAGCAGCACTTAGGACCTGAATGGGTGAGCAGTGAATGCAGAGGCCTCAAACAGAGGCTCTTCTCAAGGGGAGCTTTTGACCGTTCGTACCGCAGGTTCAAACAAGGTCACCGGCCACACACTGCCAGCTGGTATGTCACTGCTCATGCAGCATCACCGTGTCTATGTACCACAGCTAAACCCACGAGTAACTGCAGGTCAATCTGGAGTCACAGGCCCAGGCTTCCCCTTTGCCCTATAACCAGAGGAACTTCTCTTCCCATGCACTACATCGTAACAGGCATACCTACCTCCGGACGCTGAGGCTAGCTCGTCTCTTTGCATAGATATATGCTCACAGCTGTAATCCAAATGTCTTCAGCAGAGATCAAATTTTAAAGATACTTGGAAGCATAAATTCCACAGCAAGGAGGAAAGTCAGGGGCAGGAAGGAGACACGATCTATCAGCTTCTACACTTGCAGACATCTGTGGTCAGAAGTGTCGGCCATTCTCAGAGTAAATCCTGGCGACAGAGCTTCTTGGTAGAGAAAGGCCTGCCAAAAGAAGCAGCACAGCGAGACACACCGTTAACATCCGATACGCAGCAGAACAGCACCACAGACTGTCTCCTTCAGAGAAAAAAATTAACTTGTATTTCAAACACTGGGTTTATGCTAGCTGTGACGTATTTAAAATCAGAAGCAGTCTCTGAAGTTACCTCATATCCTGAGTACTTTAACCTAATAAATTATTTGGGGTGGGGGGGAACACAGATAGTATTTGATCAGAACAAGCTCAGCACAAAGTGCCACACCACCAAGTGTCTTGATTCTGAGAGAACTTTTCAGCTCATTAGACACATTGATGTTTCACACAAAGTTCAGAGTGAAAGCTGCTGTCCAAAGGGGCCAACTCTGATAGTGATGAGTGAGGGAGGCCCAACACAGTGTGGATGTCAGGTAGGTGTTGGGAAGCTCCTTCCCATCAGGACCATTTAGGTGTCTTGGCATACACTTGTGAATTTACGTAATCTGGATCCAGGTTTGTGACATCTAAACTCTTTGGGGCAGTTCACATTTCACACACTATAGCAGAGCTGGGTTCCAAATCAGAGCTGTTTGGTGTTATTATGATACACACTTTTGTACTAACACAGGAGGAGGATTCTTCACAAATTAAAATAAAAACAAACCTCAGCTAGTTCTGCATTATTATAAAACACTTCTGAAATTGTGAAGAGATTTCATTTTGGAAAAACAAAACAAAAGAAAAGACATTAGCTCCATACAACCACTTGTTTCCATCTTCTTTCCTTTTCCTTCTGTGACCATCCTAACATGCTTGGCCAGAGGAGTATTTTTAAGAATTTGGGGCTTACAGTCAGTTTACAGAATGAAGTCGCCGTATTGTGACTACATCTTGACTGTACAGGGGGTTTTATGAATTTTAATCGAAGTATTTAAACGACAGCAGACAACCCCTTTCTAGCCGTGCTGACAAACAGCATCTAGCTTGCCACCTTCACATCGCATTTCACTCATGCACCTCCACTTTTCTGAGGGATGGCAGTCTATCCCCCACCAAACCCTGTGCCAAGTTCACAGAACTCCAGACCTGCTAGGCTGGATCTCTGGAGCGAATGTGCTCTGACCCTGCTCAAGCAGGACCACCTAGCACTGGTGGCCCAAAAAGGGCTTTAACAAGTCTCACTGCTCGTGCTGAAATATTTACTGCCTCTCTCTCACCCTAGTTAACCTGAGCTCCCTGGGAGTTCTAAAGAAACTTGTCTCCTCATCAACAGGGTATGGTCTTCTCTGTAAGTACTGTGTCATCGGTACCCAAGCACACTGCAGTTACCAGCTTTCGCAAGGCCTCAGAGAAAAGAGAGAAGGGACAACCACTTGCCATGTTTAAGGGGTGAGGAGATTTCAGGTCCATCAAGGGGAAGGTACTAAGCCAGCTCACTTGAGCAATAGCTTGACCTCAGTTGCCCACCTTTCATTAGAAGATGACAGCCATGGAACCAGCAGCAGTGAACCCACCATGTCAGGAAAAACTCTGGGGGAGCAAGTGGGGAGAGAATATTCCTCCTGCAAACCTCTCAGCCCAAATTCCTAGAAACCCAACCCAAGATATCACCATGCCAATAATTTTTTGATTGTTCAACAACAATGCTCTGAAAGACCACACAAGAGACAAATTCAAGGTTTGTTTAACTCCAGTGCAAGCCACAGCAACCCACCCAATACAGATGCCCAGTTCACAGACAGGCACCAGACCATTTACAGATCCAGAACAGGAGCTGTCTTGCTAGAGAATGTATATGTTTGAACACGCAAAGGAAAAAGCTGTAGTCTTTTAATCATTTCTATTTGGTATCTGACTTAGATGCAGCTTTTAATTACAAGACATTTAGCTATGATCAAATAAGATGTGGGACCACCCAGACCATGCCAAAGACTTGCTCAAGAAGCAAAACCCAACAATTCTCATGTGTTACAAAATGAGTGGAAACCCCAAACTTTTTAATGGCAAAAAACCTCCCCCCCAATGTTAGGAAAGCCCTAAGTCCCAATTTATTATTAATATAAAATCTACGCAAGGTAGGTTTTCTTCCATCCTCGGTTTACTTCCATATTCTGAATGGCTTCCACACTGGCCGAGGGGGTATATCAGGCAGCCAGGGGCAGCGCACACGAAGCTCCAGTGAACTCATCCATTCAAGCACGGGAGCCCTGGGCGACTATGGGGGTCACGAAGCGGAATCCCACAATCTGGGGCGCCCCGCTGTCCCCAAACAAGAGATGGGACAGGCTGCCCCAGCTCCTAGAGGGGATCAGCCCTCCCCGCCGGTACGCCCGGCCTTCCTCACTGTCCCAGGCAGCTGCCGACCAACAAGGCCTCTCCCCCGAGACGAGCTCGGTCCTCTCGCCTAAACGAGACGCCACCCGCGACAGGCTCCCGCCGCTGCAGCGGGGCCAGCGGCGAGCGGCCCAGAGAGCACCCTTGCTCCCTACGGACACCGGACCGGGGAGCCCTCCTGCCCGCGGCACCCCCGTGCTGCCCTCCGGGCCTCGCCTCGGGCCTCCGCTCGGGACGTGTCGCCGCACCCGCGGGTCCCCTCGGCGGCCGCGCTCGGCCCTCCCGTTCGGCCTGGCGCCCCTCACCGCATGTGCGGCGCCCACAGCCCCGGCCCCTCTGCGGGCCCCCGCGGCCGGGCTCGGAGCGGCGGCCCGAGCGCGCTGTCAGGCCGGAATCA
>VXBZ01005404.1:39297-70400 GCA_013399135.1 Heliornis fulica
TGGCGGCCCGGGAGGGCGGAAGACGAAACGACGCCGCCTTTGCGAACGCTTGGGAGGCCCCCGGACTGCCCAGGCTGGGGCGGCAAGCGGGGATCCTCCGCGGGGCGGGGGCGCGCTGGCTAATCGAGGGGCTGGTGTGCAAGGCTGGAGCTCTCCCCCACACGGAGAAATCCCCGTTGAGGAAGCAAAGGTTACCAGAAAAAAAAAAAAATTACACTTCTCCGATGTCATTCTAGCGCCCACAGAACTGCAGAGCTTACAGTCGTGGTTTGCAACTACAGGGAAGTTCACCAGATGATGGGTGGGCTGGAATCCCTCTCGAGCAGACACAAACCATTACATGGACAACTTCCTCCTGCTGTGAGCAGCCTTTATGTAGATCGGCAGACCTCTGAAAATCAGTGTCATGCAAAGAAGGCTCACGGTGCAACAGCACTGCAATAATGGCGATATTAATAATCGATTAGTAGTGATAAGCAGTGGGTCCTGGCAGGACTTCAACCAATTTCTCAGGGGTATTCAGGTCTCGTTAAAACTGCGTTCTAAGATTCACATTCTGGTACAAAGGAACTCAAATCACAGTTACTGTGAAGAAGCACAGATACAATGCTCATTTCCAGTGGAATTTTAGTGGCTAAACTAATGTATTATTTAGTTTAATAACTCTCAGAGTTGCTGGGGAAATTCCCTGTAGCTCTTCTGATGTGATCAAATACAGCATTTAAGACTATTTAAAATCCCAAGCCTTCTTTGACCAAACATGAGACATCATTTCTGAACATAAAAAAGGGTCAGACCAGAACTGCACTTACCGAGCACTTCCAGGAAGAGCACACACTCAAAGTAGAGCTGAAACCTTTTCTGCCTATTTTCCGGGCAAGAATTTCATATTGGTTCTTTATCGCTTGCTACAGAACTGCAACCTGGACTTGAGGGAGTTTCAAGTATTATTTCCTGTAAAAAACCCAAGCTGTTATCCACTCTATAGCCGTTCTGGGCATTTCCACCATTTTTATTTCACACTGCTGCCGCATTTTTCCTTGGTTTTGCATTTTTAACTCAAACTTTGTTAAGACAGTGAACTCATGTCTGAATTTGAACTCATGTCTGAGAAGCAACAAAATGGGAAAAATGCCTGAGCCAAGGTGTTAGACTAAAGAAACCTTTGAGAGCATTCCACTCATTTTGTGGGGGCATGCAACACAGCTGGGTCATCACGGAGGTTACAGGGCTCTGCATGGGCCAAATCTTCAGGTGCGATACATCACAGTATCTGTCTCAGACCAGTTAGTCCCTCTGTGGCAAAAGGCAGGTACTGCTTACACTTCTGTCTCTAGTGCTCATACTCAGCTACATCAACATACATACATACACATGGCCAGTGGCAATTACTCAGAAGTTAACCCTCAACTCCCTACTTTGAACTCTTGTAACCACAATCCACAGCACTGCATCATCCAGACTGATAGGGTCCCTCCGTGCCTAGGACCACCAGGACTTCACTGTCCATTCCCAATGTCTTCTTAGCAGCTACTCCTGCCATCTAAATGTTTTTCCTGCCTCATGCCTGGTGTTCATATAAAGTCTGTGTAAGGAGCTAAGCCTGCAACACTGAATTACAGATACAGTCAAGTGTGCATTAGCAAAACCAGGGGTTCGTTAAAACCAATTTATTGCCAAGATGGATTCAGGAAACAGATGCAGGTCAGTTAGAAATCAGTAAACAAACCTGACTGTTCATTCACTAATACATTCCTGCATGATTTTTTTCCACAAAGTCTTGTTTCAAACTTCATCTGAAATACCTACCAACTTTTTAGCTGCTAAAATGCCGCTAACACTGTGAAACAGCTGAAGTGTGGAAACTGCAGGGCTGTGAGTTATTCAAGCCACACGAGCTTGGTCAGGGAACAGACTGTGAAGTACAGACTTGTATGGAGCATACTCTGTATTCAAGAGACTGCTGGGTGTAGGCTCTTCTTCGGCTGTGCTGTGTGAGCTGGATATTCGTGATCTGCCTAGAAGCACAAGTCAGGATGGGAAAAAAATACAAGAATTTAGGAAACCCTGCATTTTTTACCCTTTACCCTGTCTTTCATTTTAACTGTGTATGAAAGAAAACAAGGGAACAAGAGTGGCTTGAGACCTGCATTATCCTGAATTTTAGCATATGAGTGAACTGAAAGATGGACTGAGGAAAGCGGTCGATGCTGGACTTTGACGAATTCAGGATCTAGAGTTCAGATCTGTGTGGAAGCATCTGAATTTGGGATATTTAAATCGAGATTAATTAAAAACACATAAGCCTGAATGAGATTACAGTACCTTGCTCTGAGTTTTTCTGTGTTTCCAATTAGCAATAACAAAACTTGCTTTTGTAAAAGACAACACCCGTGGGAGACGAAGAGCAGCCCTGGGAAAGAGATGTAACTGTTGGGAAGAAACCGTGGGACCGAGAGTCAAAACAGTAAAAAAACTAGATGGAATGTGTAGGATATTGCAGCTTTGTGTACCCAGATATCTGTTCCTGCTGTCCTGTGACCTTACAGATAAGGTAGAGAAGGAGATCTGTGTGTTGTTGCTTTGTAGGAATGTAAATCTGTGTGTTAACTTGTGGGCCTTGCAGTGTTAAGAGGCACGGTACACTTTGTAGTGCTAATGAGAGTCCACTAGAGCCGGCAGCATTCTAATAAGGAAGTGGCACTGTGTAACCATGGAGAAGTACTGAAAGCGATTGCAGGCTGCTGTTTCGCACGTCTAGAAGGTATACAGTCTTGCTTGGTTGTTATTAAACTTGTCTTTGAGTCACCACAGTTGGAGTCTGTGTCTTTCCATATGCCACAAATGGCACCCCCGATGGGACAGACCCCCAGCTGTCTGTCCAGTGGCGTAGCCCAGCTGAAGTCGGGGGACTCGGCGCTGAAAGGAAGCTTTAATGGCAGCCGCCCAGCTACTCTTCACAGAAAGAAGGTAGGCTGCAGCTGAGAGCCATGGGGAGTAATTTAACAAAAGAGCAAAAAATGTTTTAGAAGCTTTTAACAAAATTTTAAAGGAAAATGGGAAGCAAATGTATAGTCAAGACTTGCAATGAATTCTTATTTGGGCTTCTGAAAATTACACCTCGATTAACAGTCATAATATTTATGATCCAGATATTTGGCATAAAGTTGGGGTCAAGCTTTGGGACTGTGCTACTAGAAATTATAAAATTGCGCCCAGTTTGCCTCCTGGCAGATCATTTTTGAGACCTTAAAGGCCCATGCTGGTTCTCAGGCAGGTGAGGGGCAAGAGCAGTCTGTACCACTGACAGCCCCCCCGTCACCGCCACCCTAACATGGACTGTGCCGTGAGGCCATGAGTAAATCACCACAGGATGCATTGTGTCTACCTCCTAATAACTCAGATGATGATCTGCATCATTTGTTTGAACCGGGGTGGACAGACCCTGAGAAGGAGTCTGACTTGTATCCCCCAGGTACACCACAAAGATCCTCAAATAAAGGCTTTAGAGACACACCAGCAGTTGTTCCAAAAGCATAAAAAAGGGCTGTGACAGTGCTATTTCTAAGCTAAATGAAGAAGTGCTCAGAATCCTCTTTTAAAAGCTGCCCATCCCGTTTTCAACCTTGCTTAGTTTACAGTGCCTAGGGATATATCACGTTTTAGAGCACTTAACAGGCTTCCATTCAGACTCTTCCACAAGTGCTGTGCAGTATTATGTAGTTCAACCCCAGTGCATTAACCTAAAATTACCTTTGACATACTCCAATTCCTTAATCAGCATTGAACTAAGATTCCAGTAAAATAACACCATAAGAACAGAGGATGAGAACAGTGTGTTGGGTCAAGCTCAATTCCTGACTTACAGGTTGAGTCATATGATACAAACCCACTCACAATTTTTTAACATATACTTTAAAACTTTTGCAGAGTGTTCATTTTAAGTACTTCACTAACATAGGAAGACTATTCATTTGTAATACAGCTAAGAAAACGTGCAGTTTTGTGTAAATTTATTTTGAAAGCAACCATAAACCTGAACAAAGTAAGTTACGCTGCTAGATCTCCAGAGGATTTTGTTGGTGCCACAAGGCCAGGCAGGGAGGAGCTTTCTTCATATCCTGCACAGGCAGAGCTGCACAGAAGTCGGCCATCTAGACACCACAGCTGACTCTGAATTCCTGCTTCAGTACCTGGGTGCAAGCCTTCTCAGAGCAGCTCACACTCAACTGCATAACAGGAAGGAAGACCAGGCGCTGTGGGGCCAGTTCAGTTTTGCTGAAGTCTCCTTCTCTGGAGACATTCAAGACCAATCTGGACACGTTCCTGTGTGATTTAATCTGGGTGACCCTGCTCAGGCAATGGGATTGGACTGGATGATCTTTTGATTTCCCTTCCAACTCCTGACAGTCTGTGACTCTGTGCTGTGTTAAGGACCACGACGTGAGCCAGGCAGCGAACCTGCAGGGTCAGGCACTGCTGTGCTGCATGCATGCATCCGTTTATTTGCCCTGCAGCATGTACAGATAATGGGTCTCAGTGGGAGAGGAACAAACTACAGAACAAGCATGTACTCACTGAACAGCCAGCATAGTGCATACCCTCACCTGGGGAAACTCATTTGCCTGCCCATACTCAGAGCCTTACACTTTCCCAGTCTTCAGTCCCTGCCACAGCTATGTTCAAATTGTACCACTTTCTTGCTCTTTCATAGCTGTGCCCCACTGATCCTGAGCATGGCCTGACTTTTCAGCTTCACCTCAAACCTGCCTTGTCACACCGGCCTGCCTGCCAGGCACTGGACTGTGCCTAATCCTGGTTGTTGTCACCGGACCTGAGCTTGACCTGCAGACTGACTTCCTGGCTTGACCGTATCACCACGAGCTGCCCTATCATCTTGTTCACCCTGGCTGCCATCCCCAGGTCTGCCTGGCTTGCTGCATTCCAGCCATGCAGTGAGCCTGGCCAGTGAGGCCCCATCCTGCCCTCCTTACTGCCACTCATCTCCTGGTTCTCCATCCTACCGCAAGCCCTCGGCCTTACTGCTCCTCCCTGATGGGCTCACCCCGAGCCTCTGGATGACAAGGGGAGCTTGGATCCCTGTTTCTGTTCAAAGGCAGCTTCATGACAAGCATCCGAGAGGCATTATGCCATAAAGTGACATCAAGGGGACATCTTCCAGCCTTAATGTGCAGGACAGTGAGAAGTTAGCACTGACACTCATTACAAATCCTGTACATCCAAGGCTTCATGTTGTGTCCTGGATCTAAATGAGGGTGAAGTGGCTGACAGCATTCTCACCGCCCCAGCAGGTTATTTCAATGGGCTCCTGGAGAACAGCAGGTGATGCAGAGGTGCTGCAGCATGACAGGAACACACACCAGGAGGCCACAAAATACATTATTGATCCAGTCACTGGAATAATATGTCCCGGAATAATTATGATCAACCATAGGGTTTACTTACCGAGGAACAAGGGATCAATACTCAGGCAGACGGCTTGAGAGGAATGATTTGGTGGCATAATGACTTTCTCTCTGACAATGAGTGATAAACTCCCAGTTCTCATACACTCGAAGAGAAAAAAAACATGTTTCCTTTTTCAAGGTAGGTAAAACTCACCAGGTCTGCCATGTTTCTGAGGGTGCATGCAGAACATGAAGTCTGTGGAGGAGACCAAATGGATTCAGGCAGGAGATCACAGCATCCTCGGTGGTGTTTCTCAGACTCACTGCTTCCTGGCTTCAGACTGCCCAGATACTCGCCCAGCTCCATTTACTGGTAAGAACCTTTCTGGGAACAAAACCGAATGTTCTTACAAGGAGCCCACTGTAGCAGAAGCGTTTCAGGAGCAATGCTGGAAGGAAGGACAACTACAGTGACAACTTGCAAATTTTGAAGACTAAACCGAGAAGTGTAAGATTACCTATATACTGATGGGTCAGCCTGAGAAATTTAGGGTCATCAGGCCTTTTGTTCCAGATCCATGTGTGTAATAAGAAGTGAGAAAATGCAAACACAGATAGAAGCCAAAAGTGGCAATAAAATTTCTAATTTTTATTTGTGCTGGGGGAGGTAAAGTGTCATTAAATAAAATAACTCTTTAGCAATTTGATTGTTTCTTCCTATCAGCTCAGTATATAAGTAGCAAAGAGGGATTTTGACTGAAGGGCATCACTGTTTGACATTAATCCACCCTGTCAATGAGTGCCTACAGGATCTGAGCAAGGCTTGTAAGAGACATCTGCACATACCAGCCTACACTGCAGAGCACACTCAAAGCTTGATAAAGTGGCATGTGTGCAGGGCTGCTGCAATGAAGAAGTTAGGAATTAATGCAAGCATGGCACAGTCAGAACTGCTTCTCATTCCTCTGAAACCACGTCCTACCAGAGGCCATTCTGAGCAGCCCTAAGTCCCATTAGGCTAGACCTGATCTCAATTATACCAGTACATGCTCTGAGAAATAACTGCTCTGACTGTAAGACCTATGGCTGGATGTGCTGTTCAGTCCCAAAGTTCATCTAATTGAATTAGAGACCTAATAAAGTCACTAAGGTCAATAGAACCAGCTCCAGCTGTCCCATCGGGAGAGGGGCAGGAGGCACAGCATGTGGGTGGCATATTCCATGGCTTTGGGGGAAAGTACTGGAAACACAAGTAGCATGCTGGCCAGTACTGGAACTGTTCTCCCAGCAATGGAGCTGCATTGCAGTAAGGGCTGGACACATACCAGGATTACCTGTGAAAGGACAAGGAGGCTTTTTTTGTTTTGTTTTGTTTGTTGTTGTTGTTGTTGTTTTGGTTTTTTTCCCTGTTTAGGCAAGGGTCTGGAGACCAGAGCAGTGGGCTGAGGTCTGCCGGCCAGAGAGTGTGGAATGATGGTAGTGAGACAGAGTGACAGCTCTGAAGGTATAAAATTGTTCTGTATGTGCAGCAAAGTATTTCTTCTGTTGCAGTTACAGCTACTAAAAATAACTAAGGAGACAATTTGTGACAGCAATCAGAATGCAGCCCTGCCCTTACACATCAGCCAGTACACTTAATCAAGAATGCTCAGAGAAGACCAACACAAAAATACCTTATTTACACACACATAATTTCACCAGCTACATAATTTCACCAGCTCTCCTCAAGCTCTTCCACCCCCCAAAAAAAAAGTGAAGTAAATTTGCCTCAAGCTCCGTGATGCCTCAGCTTTGCTCACCAAATGTCTCATTTTGTGTAACGATGTGAGTATAAACCTTCCTGGAGCCCAAGATTAAAACTGTCATTTACTCTAAGTGCTATGTATTACTGGCATTTTTTTTTCCTTTCTTTTCTTTTTCTTTATGGGTTGGAGGGGACCTCAAACCCCCTGCAGGGGACAGAGACCATCACTACATCTAGTGATTTATGAAATCAACAGAAATAATGAACACTGAACATGAATTACCTGTATAGCCCAAAAACCACACAGACTTTCTGTTTATCGTTTTGTTTTACAAAGATAGCTGAAAGTTGTCATGCTCTGTGCAACAGGACTCTTCTCTCACTGACAGATATTGAAAAGATGATATAAAAGATTTTCCTAGTCTCATAAACAAGACTTGCCACAGAGTGTGTTCTACAAGAGGTACTGCTGGATGAGCTAAAAGACTGAAAAGAAATGTAACCTACTAAGGAATAAAGACACATTTTTTAGGAACAACTTGTAGTTATTAGGTATAATTGGGCAAATGGTGGTGTGATCTTAAAAGCCTCAGTTGATGATACTCCCTTGAGTGCATTACCCAATTAAGGGAAAGGTGCAGCAGATATGCCTTGCTTTATTGTACTGCTGAAGTGGAGAGCAGGTGTGATTGTAATCCTCATTTTGCAAATCCTCATTTTGCAAATCAATTCTTAATCACTCTGGCTCCTATTTCCATGTCAGATCTAACTTCTTGATATTTATGAATGCAACCTGGCAGCTCTGCTTTTGTGGCTCAAATGCGTAACAGATCTCGGAGTGGGGTTTTTTAAGACGTTAAATTCCTAATACTAGTGCATGTGGTTTATTTCAGGTCAGAACCAGTAGGAACAATGACACAGCCAAGGAAAAAAAGATTGGATGAAGCCCTGCTGAAAATGTCAGCCACACAAGAGTAAATGGATAGCATATAGTTCCACCATTTCCCGTTGCACCGTGTGAATATACTAGTATTATAAGATTAAGACTTTGATATATAAAGTCCAACTTACATCTTCCATTCCCATTAAGAAGCCACTTCTCTCCCTGTGTTACTTCACACCTATGGTTATTTATAGGACAAAACTGGAAGGGAGAAGCTTACTGCCAGGATATTCACAGCATGGTCACCTTTGAAATACATTCAGTCTTTGGGACCACAGTCTGCTTATCTGACTGGATATGAACCGAGACAGCTGTTTCAACAGATGTTCAAGTGAAGCCAAAGGGTAGGAGGCTGCTGGGAGGAAGAGGAGTTTTTAGCAAGTCTGTTGTCTAGAGAATTCCATGTGAGTGGGAAGGTTATACATGTTCTCATATACTACCACTACAACTGTTTAATTTCTCACTTGTAAGACATTTTGGTTGAATCGCGTTAACGTTTTCGAAGGGAGTAAATAAAGCACACCAGCACATCTTGTGCAGTGCTGCAGGCAATGGATTGGATTTGGTGGACCACTGGTCTAAGACAGAGACAAACTGGGTGCTGTGAGGTGCTAATGCTGCCAGTGGCATCCCTACAAATTGTTTTGTAATCTCCTTGCACACAAGTGCATTCCAATGCCCGCCAGCCCCTCTCTGCTCAACAATTATCAACAGCAGTACACATTAACAGCTTAATTAATAACACAACTTTTAATTAAAACTGAAAAGAAACAGGCACCTGACCTGTCAGAGAAGAAAGCAGGAAGTCCTGTTTTACTGTTTAGACGTGGATTTCACATAACAAAGTTACTGTGAATCGAGCATTCTCCTTTCTGTGTCCAAGAGACACGACTGAGAGAAGAACAAGCTAGTAAACTAGGACATGTAAGATAGACACAAACACAGATCACAGCCACCTCTGAAAGAAAAAATAAGCTTGTATAAAGTGTCACAGCTAACCCTTTCTGAGCAATACCTGTTGATATATCACCATGCACAAGAGCATGGCTACTGCACATACAGAATAATGTGACGTGTGACGATGCACTCGGTCCCTCTCGGTAATCACTGCCAAGGCGTAACGGGCCACAGTGCATCCTCGTTTGGCTGCCTGGTATGTTCCAGGGACCTATGCCAATGCTAGGGAGAGCTAAAAGTCAACCAGCTCACTCAAAAGCTCCTCATGTTGTGCCAGGCTCTAAGATCCCAGGAAGATCCCTGAAAGCAATGTGAATAGTTCTCTGGATTGGATGGGATGCAGCAGTGACTTATCACAAATAATTTTTCCCTATTGTCATCTCCCCTGTTTCGGGGTGTAGGCTGCTTCTTTTGTCTGGCTTCTGTAACATACAAACTGTATGTAAAAACCTTTCTGCTCTCAGAAATCCTTTGTTTGAACAAACCTACAGTTGTGAATAGGCTGCTGTTATCAAAGCAGAAATCTATGCACTAAGAGAGTTTAGATTTTCTTCTGACAAAACAATGATTGCTAAAAGAAACAGCCCAGTGTGATTTTTTTTTTTCAGATGCCTGTTACAACAGGTCTGAGAGCGAGCTTATCAGCTCTGAAGTCTCCCAGATCTATCTAAGGGCAGAAAAAGCAAAGGGATTGCAGTTTGAAAGGTAACTGTCTCCTTCCAACACAAAGTTCTGGCACAACAACCTCTGGTCTTGCCTGGTCATCACGTTAACTGTGGATGAGGAGTAGGCAGAAGTGTGGCCACAGACTGCCTGCGGGTGACCCATGTGAAAGAGATGTTTCCTTCTGCCAACAAACAGCTGAGTGCTGAGATGTGCTCCCAACAGGCCCGTTTCATTTTGTCTTCCTCTCTACCTCAGGGGTTGAGTGCTTTGCAGGATGGGCCCACTGTGTCAAGAGTGTCTGGCTTGGGGTACAAACAATAATTATTGCATGGGGTAGTGCTATCATTAGAGGGCAACATTTTCTCACTTGTGCAGAAATACTTATCTAAATTAAACACTGAGCTGCTAATGAAACAATAATATTTGCTACACACTTCACTGCCTCATCATAGTTAAACATAATTGAGTTGTGTCTCAATTCTACCTGGAAATGTCCTGTGAAGAACAATGTCACAGAGCCACCCCAGAGACCCTGTCATTTTCTCTGGCAAGCAATAATTAAATAAAAGTTGGGGACCTTTATTTTCTAAATAAGCAGGTAATGGTAGCCCCTGCCCTTGATAAAATAACCAAAGATCAACAGCAGAATTTGTTGCAATCCTCGAATTACTTGCACTGAGGTGTCTTACTAGATGAGGATGAAGGCAGAGTCAGTATTTCTGTCTGTGTTCTGGGAATGCCTGGCCTGTGCCATGGCATTCTGACCGCCCTCGATCTATCTGGGCGGTACGCTGAAGTAAACCAACTGGGCCTGAGCATCCCCCAAAACTGATGTAAGCAAGAATATGGCATAGATAGGAAGAAAGAGAAATGAGGTCTTTTTAAGTGGTTACTTGCAATTAGATCTGACTACGCTTAACTGTGACCCAGTTGATGCTGGTCTAAAACCAGGCCACCCCATTTCTACCCTCTCTGCCTCCAGCTCTGCAACTCTGCTCTGGCTCTTGCACCAGCAATTGGTTATGTAACAAATGAGCTCCTTGAACCAGCATAATAATCGGAGAATTATCATCAACTGCTGCTTAACCACAAGGTCATCAATTGAGTATTCAGTTTTCTCCTCAGCCCTTATGCTCCCCTAAAGGCAGTTTGTTCACTGTGACAGGAACCCTGAAGAAAAATGCTCCCCTAACAAAGAACCCTCACGAAAGTGTAAGGATGACACCTGGCCAAACAGCCCAATAACAGTTCTCTCTGCTGTTTAGTGGCTAAATTAGGAAGTTAGAGCGTGCTTATTTTTAAGTCTCCTATGAGAAGTAGCAAGACTTAATTTAAAGACATCTTGTTCAGTCAGAAACGTCTAAATGGTCATTGATTGTTTTTCCTTAGTTGGATGTGTGACGCTCTTTAAAAGTGGAAGACAGTTTCTTATTTGTGCTCTGTCCCTGCTGCTAGACAGGCTACAGGGCTTGTGTCAACATTACCAGAATTAAAAAAAAAAAACCAAAACACATTTGAACAAGTCAAGCCTAAACTCTCACACTCGTGAGAACCAGAAGGATTGTCACTGAACTGAGATGAAGGAGTTCAGGCCCAGTCACATCGCTTAGAAGCATCTGCAAGGACCCTGGAGAAACTGGAGAAGAATCACCCCAGAAAAAACCCCCTCATGCATGGACATTCTGCAATCCCTGCAAAGATTAGCTGCAGAGACCTGTAAAAGCCCCTCCCATTTTTATGGGCAGAAAAACATAATTATGCCAACATCCTGGGAAGGCTGAACCCTAAGTCTGTCTGGAAGGTGACTTCAGCCATGTTGCTCCTATCACAGGAATCTAAAAGCAAATTAATCCCTTGAGTATGTCACGCACAGGTCACTAGGCCCTCAAAGGCAAGCACATCGACAGCCGTAGTGTGCTCCAGTAACACAGGGCAGAGGGTAGGAGTTGTTTGCCCTTCACAACCAGCCCCTGTGTAAACAGGCTCCTATGCTGCTCCTGCTCCCTGCTGGGGGAAGCACAGGAGAGCTGTGCTTCCACTCAGCTACGCCGATTTCCTCCATTTGTTTTTTAAACAAAAAACTGTTCTGCATGTTCTGGCCATAACAACTGATCCTGGGAGACAAATTACACCCTCTACACATTTTTAGGGATGTATCAGCTGTTGGGCTTTAATACCTCCTGATCTCAGGTCTATGCTCAAGGCCACATATCAGGTCCACCTCTGGCATTATGAAAGCAACACCACCACCAAGTTTTGATGATCTGCTGTTCAGAGAGTAACCACATCCATTCCAGTCCAGCCTAGTCCGCTGCAGTAGAGGGTCCTGTACTACCTAATTTTTTCACCAGTCTTCAGCTCAAAATTTATGCCTTCTGGTTTTATTTTCCTACTTTTTAAAGTTATGAATATTCAACGATGTTTATAAAGCAGAATAAAAATTTATGTAGCACTTTTTGTACTTGGGCTGCATGCTGTCCTTCCCTGAATAAATTATGCTGATCCAAGTGCTTCTCAGTTCCCCCTTACAGGATGTAATACAGGATGTATTATGGGATGGCAATGCCATGCAACCTCAACTGGACAAACTGCTACGCGCCTTCCTTCTTCCTGTGGAAGTATGTGTTTAACAACCACTTGGCTCAGTACCTGCCCCATACAGAACTGATTCTAATGAAAATGTTATTACTGTTTTCCAACAAAAGCTCAAGCAGTTGTAAAAGGTCAAGCACTCTAGTGCAGAAAGTATTTTTAAAACAGTCTGTTAGCTTCCTGTTCTTGATAAGTTGCTTCAAATGCCAAAATTTGGCTCACATTTTTGAATAATAGCTACAAAAATGTGATGTTATGAAATTTTTAACTTTGCATCTTCCGTGATGGCCCCTGAATCAAAGCCATGGAAATGCAGATCTACGAATCTAACTTCTAATAACATTTAGTTTTTCTAGTTGCTTTATTTTTTTAGAGTCTATTAAGTATTTTCTAGGTGACCTACAGATCCTCACAGAGCAGATTTAACGAAAGGATTAACATTATTCATGATCTTTTACATATCCCCTTGAAGTCATTCCAAACCCTGCACTGTTTTGTAGCAGAAGATGAATACCAATGATGCATTACAGCTATCTCTGTATTCAAGCATGTGCAGACCATCACCAGTCATTTCAGGAGTGGAATTCTGGAATTCTGTCATACTATTCAGGTGACACTATTTGGTTTGAAAGACACTGAACTGTGCCTGAAACAAGAGACAGGGCACAAAGATCCTCTTTCTGAAGATGACCGCTTTCTTTACAAATCAATGTTCTCTTGACTAAAAAACACCAAACCAAAACTATAGAAATGACCCTGCACAAGCACTGAAGAGATAATTACAAAATAAAGAAACATTACAGTGAGTCCATTGAGGTCTTTTAATTCCAAACTGCCGCTATCCCAGAAGGAACAAACTGTGAGTTAGACTGACTCCTGAGTATACAATTAAGCCTGTCAAGTTCTGACTCCATAATATGCTGTTTAATATTGAAAAGTCTGTCAGTAAACCAATCTGTGGGATTAATGCCACAACGCTTTCATTTTGCTTCCTCACAAAACTATAAAACAATGCAGCTGATATAAGCAACACATTATTTATACTCCTTTGGCAACAGTTTTAATACTATGTGGGATACTTCCCCTTCCCTCTAATAGTCTTCCTTAGCCTTTATGGATTTGAATTGGTGAGATGTGTGCATTCCATGTGGAATTTACTCAGTAATTCTATTAAGAGCTTCCATGCACAGAAATTAATGTTCTCATCTCATTCAATACACACCCTATTCATTATTTAAAACAGAGGCCCTAATCTATTCCTATATTAAGCTTCCTCAAAGGATTTTCTATTAGTTTCAAGGAAATCAAAAGATTAAGCTTCAACATTTCTGTGTTTGCAAAACTCTAAAACTCCAGGGCTTACGGCTGCAGCAGAAGGTTTTGTCATTTCTGGAATTTTTGAGAAGTACACTGTCATCTGAAAGTTACAGAGGTTTCAGAAGACCTCCTTTGCTTTTGTTCCTCACCATTTTCAGGTCACACTCCAGGTGGCATTCCACGTTAGCTGGAAGAACTTCTACAGACATTACCCGACTCTCTAGGCCAGTTCATCCACCTGGCTTCAACCAGCGGGTACCCCGAGAGGCGTGAGCTCCTCTCGGGAAGATGCAGTTCCCGACACATGGGCTTGCACCAAGTGACAGCAGAAGCACCACTGCAGAGCTCCATGCTGGAGCAAACAGTGAGCAGAGCACAGGGGTTGCCTCTGTTTCCCCTCCTGGATTTTATATTCCCAACTACTGAAAATGAACGGAGAAAACAGTCACTATTCCTCGATGCTTTTGGTTTTTGATGAACTGCAACAAAGCCAACTGGGCTGAGACATGGCTATCATGAAGCTCGTCTAGCTGGGTATGTCTAGCTGGGTATGTCTAGCTGGGTATGTCTAGCTGGGTATGTCTAGCTGGGTATGTCTGCCACAAAGGGGCTCGCTTACAGTAACGGTAGCTGAGATGACAGTGAGCTGCATTTCTGGAACTCAGTTCACATGGTGTTAATCACTGAACACTAGGCCCATTACCTGAGCAAATACATTCTGAGGACCTGGTAGATTCAGCTTGTTTGGAACCCTGCCTCCAGCAATGGTCAGTATTTCATACAAGACTTGTAGGTGAGGCACAGTACCTTTAATTATAGTGACTTCTATTGCTGGTAAAAGCTGAGAGTTTGAGGGAGTTGCAGGTCCTTCCTCAGTCCTAAGAGGAGACAAATTTTCAGACACAAATGCCTTCCCTCAACTCCAAGAGAGGTCTGTATTCCTGCAAGCTTGCCCACCTCATGCAACTATACTGCTGGTCTAATAACAGGGACCATAGGAAGGTCATTGTGGCTGTGCCCACTGACAATCTGGTGTTATTAAAATCAAGACAAAGAGAAGCAAGAATTATACCTCTCACAAAAATACAGCGTGTCCCCCTGAAGGGCAAGTTGTTTGCATATTCAGATGCAAGAGAATCTGCATTTTAGAAAGGATTGTGCAGGAAGAGACATGTCCACCTGTTACTGATACCCATGTCCATCATATTTTCCCTGATTAGTTCCATTGAAGGAAGAAACTGTGAGGAGTGATATAAATAACCTGTGGGTTTAGATTTTCCAAAGAAAACAAGAAAGCCAGTTTGCCTCTCATTTGAGTCGTTACTGATTTACAACACTGCTAACAAGAAAAGGTTCAGACCAAACTACTTAGATTTGCAGTCATTGCAATAAACATCATTCAGTAAATAGCCAAGAGGAGAACACTGTTTAAAGAGATGAGAAGCCAGAAGCTACAGTCCCAGCGACAGCACACATTTAATAACAATTAGTCGGATGCTTTAAGTAGCCAGCGGAGGTACTTCCCTCAGCAGCCTTGCGCACACGAGTGCTGTCGCGTACGGAAGGGTTTAGAGGAGACAGACCCAGGCACTGTGATGTACCACCAGAAATCAAAGCTGGCTGAGTAAGGGAACGCTGTGCCAATGGAACAGCCGAGACTGGAATCCACTCACAAGAGCGATGCTGCAGCTCTGTGACCTAGGCAAAGCACCTCAACATTCAGCACCTCCCAGTGACACTAGCAGCAAATGCAGTGGCAGGCGACAGCAACTTCACACAACAGTTTCTTTTATCCTACAGTTCCAGAAAAGAAGACAAGTCTCCTAACAACGTCTGCACTTCAGGACTCTGCTTCCAGAGGTGATCACACTGAAGAGGACCAGTGTATGTCGGTTACTCATGTCTGACAGTGACCAGACCAAGGTGTCCCAAGGAAGGCGTGAAAACGCAGAAATCTGCCACAGAAAACTTTCTGTCATCCCCAGGCTGTCCTTGTTGAGAGCACAAACCTTGAGTGTTCACATTATTTAAAACAGAGACTTGGGTTAGCAGCAGATTTTCTCATTAATGCTAAGGCCCAGTTACTACGAACACTGACGCTGAGCTGGGCAAGTTCTTGGCACAGTGAGGGACCCAGGCTCCTGCACTTAGGCAGGAGTGAGCTGAGCCAGCAATCCAAGTAAGAAGCAGGTTGGAGAGAAGGAGGAACACAAACATCAATCCTCACAGTGTGCACAGAGTGCGACTCTGGGTCTGGAGGAGTTGTCTGTCCTCAGCTCCTCCATTCAGAAGCCCTTTCATAAGCTGGTGTGTTCTTGAGAATGTTTGAAAGAAAAATAAGGAACAGAGTTGATAGAGAAGCTCATGGGACTTAAAGCACCTATGATAAAAGACAACAGTTGGACAAAGGGGTTGAGGATCACAGTGGTGCTGAAATGCTGCATTTAGGTGTGAACTGTGATAGCTGGACACCTCTGTGCAATTCTAGAACCAACCATGGACATATGTGCATACTGGGAGCCAAACCCTGAGCTGACACAAGCTCTGGGCAAGTCTGAGGCATCAGTGGGTTTGTGACAGACAGAAAAGTACAGCTTGGAAGACAGCTCTGGAGTTCAAGGAAAGAAACTCTCCCTCCTTCCCATGAATTCCACTCACAGCATCATGAGTAATTGTGCAGCAAGTGGGCAAAAGGACATTAACGTTTATAAAATAAACCTCCATACACCTTTTACACAGAACAATCTCCAGTATGGAAAATCAATAGAAAAAAATGTGGCCAAGAAGAGCTAAAGAGATTTCTGAAAAGAAAGACAGCATATCAAAAAGAGACTGTATTCCAGCTGTGAAGTAGGAAAAGGACATTGTTCATGAAACTAAACCCCTCTGAGGTGCTTTAATTTAATTTTCTTCCTTTACACAAAGCATTAAAGCTCTACGGCATCAGTCCAAAAGAAGATAAAAATAAGTCTGAGCTAAGGGCCAGGGGGGTGGCTGGAAGTCCTGGCCATTGCACCTTTTGCACCTACTGCTAAGCTTTGCACAGGATTTGTTCTCTAAAGGGAGTCCTCAGCTCAGAGTTATCAAGAATCAGATTTTAATGGGAATGAAAACAGGCTGACTTCTCTTCATATGTCTCCCTGAATCCGTTTTTACATTCAGTTTCTGACAACAGGTAAGGGAACTTCTTTTGTGAAATCACAGAATCACAGAGTGTCAGGAGTTGGAAGAGACCTCGAAAGATCACTCAGTCCAACCCCCCTGCCCGGGCAGGATCATCTAGAGGAGATCACACAGGAACGTGTCCAGATGGGTCTGGAATGTCTCCAGAGAAGGAGACTCCACAACCTCTCTGGGCAGCCTGGCCCAGGGATCTGTCATCCTCACAGTGAAAAAGTTCCTCCTTATATGATGAATATAAAATGAATGAGAACCACAGAATCACAGGATATCCTGAGTTGGAAGGGATCCTACAGAGCCCAACTTCTGATCCAAAACACCCAGAGAGCCGTGCCTTTACGCTGCCGGGGAACAGCGTTGTATGTATCACCTAGCACTGGGCTCAGGCCTGCTCATTCAGGCACAGAGAGCATTGTCACAAGAAAAGGAACTCCTAGCCCCTGCCTGATGGAATGAGATTTGTGTGCATTTTTACACCACGTAGGACCCTGTGTCAGTAACTGATCTACAATGCCCAGAAGCCGCTCTGAAGCCACTACTCCTGTTCTCAGGTGCTGTTGAACACCTGCCCTCCCAGACCAAAGAAACCCAAGTCCCGCAGCCTCTTCGGAGATGCCTTACTCCTCATTTGTGGATCTGAAATCATGTTGCCATTCAGTCAGGCCTAGGACACTCTGCACTAATTTCAGTACTTTCTTTGTTGTATTTCTGTTCTACACACACTTCTTATGAAAACTGCATCGCAGTCCTAGAACAGGGATACTTCCAGAGGAACAGACAAGATCATTAGCTAAATCTAATCTACTTAAGTTTCACCCAGGTGCTTTAAATCAGATTTTTAAAAAACGTGAAAACATTTCTGTTCCCAGGGCTCAGTGCTATGTGCTGGGAAACACTGACCTCAGTGCTTCTATGCAGACACAGAATTTGCTGCTGAGATGCCCTGATGATCCTGACCCACAGAGCAGATATCTGTCCACTGCCACCGAGATTCTTGCATTCTCAGAGGAAAACACTTTCCTCATCCTAAACATTTTTTCTTCAAATGTTTTAGTATGTCCTGTGGAAAAAAAAGCTTTAATTTTCTAAATTTCCAATCAACACCAAGGTTACATATGGAAAATCACATCAAGGTTTCATCATCGTCATAACTAGGCTCCTGAATTCAATTCAGTGTGTTAAACCACAGGTTCCAGGTGCTAGCCTTTCTTATGCTTTTATAAGCACAAAGACAGAAAAGACCCAACTGCTTTCTTCTCCGTGTGCAAGGACATAAATGCAGTAACCAAATTACCTCAGGCTTTTCCCACTAAATGTGAGCACTAATTGAACACAACGATATCCAGACAGCACTTTGAGCAGGGTGAGGGTAGCTGTGTCTGGGAGGACACAGTGGAAACTGTCAATGCACACAGATCATGGCACTGAAGGTTTTGCCTGGCTTGCAAATCTATTCCTCTGTTTGCACTTTAGAGGGCTGAAGCTCATAGTTTCATAAGAACATCTCATCTGCAGCGCTGACTTGGGATGGACCAAAGAATCATGTTGCTATCAGAAAATGCTTTTTTCCAAACTGAAATGCTTTGTAAATACATTTTATCTGGGAAAATAAACCAAAAAAAATCCACTGAGCTTTGAGAGCAGCTTCCTGGCAGGGCTGTTGAGGAGTTGATGCCCCAAACATATGCATTAAGAAGCCTGCTCAGATCTGCTGACTCCAGAACTTCCTGACTGCTCCCAGCTGCCTGATGGCCTGTGCAGTCAAGATTGCTTCCCAGTGGGGCTAAGGGAATGGCTCAAGAATTGTAGATAAACTCCACTTGGACATAACAACTGGTGCAAACCCTGCCTTGTGCACAAAGGGCTAGAAAAATTTTTAATGCTGCTTCTTCCCAATACACAGAAAGCAACCTAGCAAGCCATGCAATCCAATTTTAAAAAAACCTGCCAAAGCAAGCCAATTAATTTCACACACTTCTTGCCTTGCAGAAGAGATAAACTCTGCATGACAGATAGTCACAATGCTTAATATGCTCCAAATATTCTACGTTAAAAAGAATACAGAAAATGCAATTAACTGAAGAAAAAAAGAAGTAATTCAGTAAGATTAAAAAGTTATTCAGAATTACCAAAGTCTTCAACCATATGATGAAAACATCCTTTTTCTTTTATTTATTTAGAAGGCATGCTTGGCTTCAGCAGCTTATCAAGGAAGCACCGTAGAGAGACGGCAACAGAATTCTTAAAACCTTCACTGTTCTGTTTCACTTCTCTAAAGACACATTTAAAAACGCAGTTCCCATTCCATCAATGCCCACTCTAATTTATAGGTCAATTTATTAATTTTCTTAAGTTCAGGTATCATACCATAAGAGAGCTCAAGTTGTTACTACACCCAGGCAATGTGCATCAGCTGGTGTGAAGTAAATGTAATTCCTGAAGACCTTTCATGGTAACTGATGTTAACAGCACTTCCCAAACATAGTGCATTCACATTTGGCTATGCTAGAAATGGCACAGTGGAGAAGGCAGCCTGTTAGCTTGTCCAGAGAAACTCATGTTTTGGTTTGTGATGCTTGGAGAGACTTAAAAAGAAGGTAACCAAGGGTTTGGTGACAGACTGGGCATTGGCTGCATGGTGTCACACCTCGTCCATCACTTCACATGTGCTACAAGGTTCAGTAAGAGTGGAGCAGCTCCTGTTCTATCACAGCTGGAGCCACACATGCAGCCCTTCTGTGCTGTCTGGATTCATTTCAGACTGGAAGGAGCACTGCATGCTAATAATGATTTCCATTTCCTAATTATATATCACGAGGATTTTCACACTGGACATATGTGGCAAATGCAGCTGTACCGAGCTGCAGTTATACAAAGTCCTAGAGCAGGTCTCAGCTACACTGACATCTCCAGCTGGATGAGAAATTCAGCGTGTCAGGTAACGTATCGCAAGTGAAATACGACTCATTCACCCAGTGCTAAGTGAAATACCATTATATGGGAGGCTGGTTTCCATATCAAATTCTTAGCTGTTACCTGAGTTCACCTGCTTATATGACTTCCCATACATGAAAGTGTTTCAGCTGTTTAACCTGCTTGTTTCCCATCTGTGTTTTTCAAGAGCCATGCGTCAAGGCACGGGACAATTTTATAAAATTCAGTTCGCTATGTGGATCATTTCAAGTTGGAGACAGAAGTTCTAAGGTTAACCCCACCTACATTACAGGAGGAATCCGATTTTGGTGGACTCCTGATTCTGCATTTTGTTAGGCCAAATCTGAGGCTAAGATACAGAGAGTGACAGATTTATTAAACAAGCAACTCTGGTACTAATGAGAGCACTTAAACCAGTTTGCAGCATTTCTGCATTTCCTGGAAGCCCTAGTCCATTGCTTAAACCAAAAAATACACAGGAGCTGTCTTTACAAGGATCTTTGCTGCAGATGAGCGACTGTTGGCTGCCCTGTCACTGCACAGCAGCCCGTTACTTGAAACTGCCCGTTGAACTGAATTGCCCTGCAGATCCTTGGTTTTGATGCCTGCTCAGGAAAACAGTACTGACATGGTCTTAGACTGTCAAAGACAATACATCCATGAAGTCATAGATGTGTTCTGCATATAAAGTACATGATGGCTCAAACTCTCTTAGAGCTCCAAACCAAAAGGAAAATATATTCCATTTTAAACATAATTGTTACAAATGCAGTTATGATGCTGTAAGCCCCTATCTCTGTCCCCACTCAAATCTGGAAGAAATGCAGTGACACTCGAGACTCTCCTGAAATTACATCAGGGTAATTAACATAAAAAAGCACATCTCTATACAATTAGAGGTATATTTTTCCTAAAATATTAAGGCACAGTTAAGGAGACAACCACATTCTCATAGAATAAGACATAAGAAGGCAGAAAAACATTGACTTCACATGGCTAAAACCTTCCACGTAGTAACAATAAAAGAATCCTGAATTACTTCAATACCATGAGCAATCCATACCCCAGTTTCAGTCCTACATATTGCCATTGGGATAATTTGGATTATCAAAGAATCTGTGCCCCTTTCATGATCTGTTTTTAGTGGTACTGTGTGGAAGAATATAGTAAATAGATGGGTTAAAAAGAGGGAGTCTGACTTTCAGTTACAACAGTGTAATGCTTTCTGAAGCACATAGCTTCAAACTGTGTTTTGACATCTATTGCTAAGCACCTCATATTCTAATGCACCCTTTATGGAAGCCAAGAAAATACAAAATTGTGAGCCAGAAAACTGTAGTGTTATTTTGAATTAAAACCCATGGTATAAGCTTATTTAAATACAACCCTTTATTTTCTTTTCTTAGCCTAATAAATTACCTCCCTTTCTGCATTTACTCCACAGTGCTTGCTTAATAAAGGATACAGAAGCTTCATTTTGTTAAGCAGAGAAAAACCTCCTCTTCTCTATGCTGTGTTACATAAAATTCAACACAATCTCTTTAGAGAATGGAAAACAGCAATTTATAGGAGTCAAACACAGATTTACAGAGGACAGCAAATAACTGTCAGTTTCAAAATGCATTAAAATGCAGATCTCTGACATCAGTTAAAGAAAACACCCTAAACCAAACACATCATCTAAATTACCTCACAGCTATTTGCATAAAGGGTCCAGAGGCAGTATAAGTACAGAGACACAAGCCATCCAAACAGGACTTAGCAACAGTTCTACTGGATTCTGTGTGTCTGCAGCAGAAAAAGGGCAACTTTCAAGCTCAGATGTGCAAACAGCTCTAAAGGACTAAACAATCTCTTGGCAGATGCATCAGGCAAAAATCTGAAACTACAGCCAGGTAATTTACCAAATTTTCCTTTTTACCTGATTCTTGCTTTCCTTCTAAAGACTGCTCCTAGCCAGATTTCCTATGTGATATTCCTAGGGCTGTTATTCAAGGGTTTAATCAGAAGTGATAGAAATATACCAATAAGAGATGTAATGAACTCACTCTCTATTTTAGAATTTGCACAACTTTGTAAATTGTGCATTTAAGTTCTGAAGATATAATTAAGCTACATGACTGCTATACTAGTATTAAAGATGTATTAGTCTATTCTAGGGAAGGAACTCTGCTTACTAAAAAATAAATCCATGATAGGTGCACTATGAATGCCAGTGCTATCTAGCAGAAACACCTGTTATGTGGGCAAGAGGTAATAGAAGATATGGTTATTATTAAGTCTCTGAAAAACATGAGGAGCTTATCCAATGCAAAAAATCTCCCTGACCAGCAGGGCAGAGCTATCTTACTATACTGGCAAATACACAGACATATGGCTACTGTAAATGAATGGAAATAGGTTTTTAAAAACCTAATGGACTAATAAATATGGGCTGTAACTAAAGGTGAAATAAAAGTGCTGCAAATCCCAGTATTATTTTAGAATGAACCTTTAGCAAAGAGCATTGCCTGGTGGAGACTGCTAGTGCTGGTATACATGTGTGTACCTCATGTGGGCCAACACAGAGCTCAGGAGGGATGTTATTTTTGTCTCTTGGCAGAAGGCACAAGCTTTTCAGAACTGTCTATCAGGAAGTTAGGTGTTTAACTGTTACTATTTATTCTGCTGGGAAAATGAAAAAGTGCCTTGTTTAATTACAAATAATTTACAGATTCTTTGAAGAAAATAAACTGAGAGGTTAGTAACAGAAATGAGGAAGGATCCTCATAGGAGACTTCAATCCCTACAGCAGTGGCATATTTATTTTTCAGTCTGGAAAATGTGCTATTGCTAGGTCTGTCTGCTTCATCCTCCTCTCCTGTTGTTCTCTCTCCCATGGAAGCATCAGGAGCTCTGTCCCACAATGCCATCCATCCAGCTGCCACTGATATTCCTATGCCTGACCTTGTGTGGTGTTTGCCTCAGTGAAGGGCAACTGCTTCCAGAAGGAAGCGAGAACATGGGAGGAAGTCCCCTGGATGACATCCTGCAGAGATCTGAAAGCCTCATTCTTCAGTTGGCCCTCAAGAAAGCTGAAAAGGGAGAAGAAATTAAAAAAGGTATATATAACACTGAGGACATCCACTTGGTGATGTTGGCATAGTACTTGGCTGAACTCATTAGATCCAATGTATATTTTCCAGGTTCTAATGTATATACTAATTACTGTAAGGGGAGGGGAGGGGAAGGGTCTGCTACATCTGCTACAATACACTGACAGAGTTCTCTAAAGATACCTTTCTCCTCGAAGATCAGCCTGCTTAGGCAATGCTGTATCACCACTGAGCAGCTGCTGAATAATAAGAAGGGAGAAGCCAGGCACAGAAAATTTGCCTCTCTGGCAAGTACTTCCTTAGGAAAGCTCTAAGAGGACATGTGGAGGGCACTCCCCAGTTATGGACACTATACCTAATGCTAACTGTAGGTGAGATTGCTGCCATTCACCACTGCCTCAACTCACTGGTTTCTACACCCCAAGAGAGGGGGCTCTTCCACGGCTGGGATGCAGAGGATGCTCTAGTGTCTGCTGCCTCCTAGCCTGCAGACGCCTTGCTCTCACTAGTCACAGCAGCAGCAGCAAATCAGACCTGGGGCTTCCAAGAAGTAGCACACAGTTGCCTGTCAGTAACAATGAGCACTGAACCCTTCCAGACTGGGAAGACGAGCTGGCCCCAAGTGATGATTTCCTCTGGCTGCTGAGCATCCTTCACTCATCACCGTTACCTGAGTCTGACACACTGACACAAATCGACACCTCAGGCTCTGTCCTTGCCCGTCTTCACGTTTGGCTGCACTTAGTTCCTGATGTATCCTGGCTAAAAATGTGTCAGACTGTCTTGACAGATGCTATGCAGAGTCATCAAATTCAAGACCATAATGTTAGCCATGCAATTAAACGTGTATAATGAACAACATGTCATGATTGTGCACCACAGACTACACAAACTTCCAGTTCAGCTTCCTCAGTGAGGACTATGGGAGCTCATTAACAGTATTCTTTTCCTTGTACAGAATCAAACGCCCCTCTGCCAGAATGGCTTTCCAAAAGACAACACCCTGGGAAAAAGTGCCCAAGTGACCTGCAGAAGAGGCAGCATCCAGGGAAAAGAGAGAGAGAAGATGACCTTGATGGCTACCTGGAACTGAAAAAAAGACAGCATCCTGGCAGAAGGTCACTGTTGGATCAGTATGCTGATGTCCCTAGTACACAGCTAACCTACTTGAATGAGCTGTACAAAAGACAGCATCCAGGCAGGAGGTATCTGATGTACAAGCACCAGCATCCTAGCAAAGGAGGCTGGAATGATGAGGTAGACCTCAATGGCCAGTATGGTGAGAAACGCCAGCACCCTGGAAAAAGGCACTGGAATTCCTACAACCCAGATGATGCAGGCCCCTGCAACTTTCAGGAGTCCATCACCTCTAACAAAGGCAGCTTATTACTCGATTTACTAGAAAATGTTAGCAAAAACAGGGTAGAAAAAAACCTGTCAGCACCCAGGGAAGAGATCAGCGTGGGAGAGTGAAAGAGAGGAATGAGAAAGTAATTGTGTATCCTTTGCATTTGGTGAAGTAAACAGTCAGATCCCTAAAACACTGTTTGATTCCCTTTTAGCTTCCTGCTGCTGACCTCTGCACCCATCTGTATTAATGTTCTCATTTAAGTTAATGGCTTTATCACACAAAGTAAAGGGACTAAAGCACCCAGTCAGATGGAACATGCAGGTACTAGAGTCTTCAACTGCCCCACTTTCCTAAGTTAATAGTAGTCATTTCCTTATGGGCCCAGACCTCAGAGCAATCCTGCTATGCATATAGATTTTTTCTGTTCACAAATGACTAAAACAGGCTCCTAAGTATCGATTCTGAGGCTACCAAAGTGGAATAATTGTATGGGATCCTCTCACGTCAGTGAAACCAGTAAAGGGAGATGAAGAAAAAAGAACATATACTATTTCAAAATGAAATCAAATACATTTTCAGTTCTAAATGATGTATTAATAAGACCTGAACCATTGCACACTATAATCTCTCCAAACATAAGCGCTGAACAGAGATAGGAACTGTTCCAACTGGAACACATTAGATGACTGACTTCATAGGTTGACTTTTAAAGTCCTTTTCATTCTAAGGGGATGCACTGTGCAAAGGGTTAATACATCCCAGAGCATCTCACCCCCTAGCTGAGAACCTGACTGCAAACACCCCATACTACAATTCACAATCTGCTGTGTCTGCATGTCAGTGAAGCCACTTGAAATCATGCCTCCTCCTCAGACAGTTACAAATTAAACAAGCAGACATCCTTTTCGTCCAGTAAGGATATCTAATTTCTCTCCTCTCAAAAGAATGCTTTCCATAGTAAGACACCCAAAATTATTTATTTTATATGAAGGACTCAATAAGCATCAACAGTAAATTCTGGGTGTCCTTACTGGTTGTGCAAACATACCGTGAAGAGTGACAAACTTAAAATCAACCCAAGATAAATTAAAAGAAATAAATTAACATCAAAGGGATTTTTTCTAGTCACAGTATTCTTGCATGCTGGTGGTCAGCAAATGTCTATATGTAAAACTGTTTTGCTCCTGAAGTGGAAGGATGACTTGCATATAGATTCCCTTTTTAAACCTTCTACCTGTATGGCACACAAAACAATGTACCTGGGCTAAACTCACAGCAACCCTGTGCCTAGTTCACAGGGAACTTTGCCAGAAGTCTGATTCTCTGATTATAGGCCTAAACAATAGATTTATTGGTTTGCAATTAATACAGTTATTGAGTGCATTGAGTTATTAATATCACTTGCACAGCCAATTAATATCACTTGTACAGCCAAAGAGGTTAGAGCATGTCAATGTTTTTCTATATTGTTTTGTTGGTTTGTTTTTGTTTTTTTTTTTTCCCCAGATGTCCTGGTTTTGGCTGAGATAGAGTTAATTTTATTTGTAGTAGCTGATAACTGGGGGGCAGTCTGGCTCAAGAACTAAGTATTGGCTTTGGGTGGTGAGCAATTGTGCTGTGCATCACTTCTTTTGCTGGTTTATGATGATGATTATTACAATTATTGTCTTCCTTTTCTGTCCTATTAAACTGTCTTTATCTCAACCCTCAAGTTTTACTTTTTTTTTCCCTTTTCTTTTTTCTTTTCAATTCTTTCCCCCATCCCACTGCATGGGGGCAGGTAGTGAACAAAGGGCTCTGTGTTTGTTTTAGCTGTCTGCACAGTTAAAGCATCACAATAAATGAATGAGTGTGTTTTCCACTGTCATTCATCCTTCTCAATACCACCCAGACCCTTAAGTGCTTTGATTGTTCCTTATATATATGACTGTATCCTCACTTAGTGCCTCAGAGCAGCTACTCAGTTACAGAATAAGTTTTCCATATAGTTACCCCGAAGAAGAATAATTGTTCATCTCAGGAAGTTTCACTTAAGTTAGATGCTCCCAAACTATCAACACATGGTCTGTCAAACTATTTCTAACTTTGGAGATAATATGCTGCTTAATATCTGTGACAACTGGCTGACCTCCTTTACTGAGTTTTTTCCAATTAACAAGCACTGAAAAGATTCAAAGATGAGATGGCCAGTAACAATGTGCACTTCAAACTCCTTCAGCACACCTCCTGTAGATGAAACCTCAAAATGTTCAGGTTTCTTTCTATAACCAGAAAAAAAAAAAAGGATTTCTCTAAAGAATACCATTTCATATACCACTTCTGGTAATTCATGAATGATTCTTAAACCTCAGTGAACATAGTACACAAGACCACCACCACTCGCTATAAAAACAGAATATGGATTAGGTCCACAGAGCAAAGCTGTGCACTGGTCCCAGTATGACCACAGCCATGCAAAATCTTATTTCCAGCTTCAGCTGAGACTAAACCAACTGTGCACAGATGAATTATTTACTCTACTGCAGTTCTATGTTTCTGGCATGTTACCAGCTACTGAGACAAAAGTGAGTTTGATTCCTAAAGAGCAACTTTTAGAAGGGTCTTCAAAATTAGCTTTGTTTTCAATGGGAGGGAAAGGTTGATGTGAACAAGCCCTATAATTAACACTTCCTGCATCTATTTCCAAGTGCTAACCATTACTACACTGTACCCTCTCCCACACACTCACCAGCCTTGATGTCTTTGCTAACCCACTGCAATTAGCACAGGTTGAGTGTTTCCAAGGGACATGTGGTCACAATAAAACCCTTTATTACTGCTTTTAACGACTCTTTAGTTGGAGAAAGTTTGAAAACATCATCATTGCTGAAGTATAGTCACTGCTTTCTTGGTAACTCAGCTAACACTACAAGAGCCAGCTGCAATTTTAAAGTGTCAGTCAGGACACTGCTATGAATAAAATCTGTGATCAAAAGCAGTCAAACAGAGAAGCACTGCAGAAGGATGAGCCTAGGTGAGGACTAGGCTGTGCAGAAGTAGGACATAAAAGATGCAGACAGGGTAATCTTTCTAGTTTTGGGAAACTGGCATGTGGGCTCTCTGTACTACAGTGCAGAAGTCTCGTTGTCCCTCCCAATAAGAACAGCACAAGCTCCCCAATCCTACAGGGTAATGAGGAAGGATTCAAGCTGAACACACAGCACTCTGGTAAAAACAAGTGGGGGAAGATCTTTGAGAAAACTGAGTTACCTACCTGCTTTGAGACTACTTGCAGATGTGTGTGAAGGCACTGGCAGTCTCGTTCCCTGATGAAACCACCGCAGTTTAAAAGTCCTAAGAAGTAAACACAGAAAAGGATACTTACCCACTTGGCTACGTGAGATGAAGGAGCACAGGTTGAAGCAGAAACCAAATGTTGGGTGTGTTTGACATCTGAAACGAGCCCTGCACATCACTTAGACATTGTGGTGTATTTTAACCTCCAGTTAAAACAAAGGAATTCTGAGTATTCCCATCTCTCCTTTTATAATTCACCTGTTCTTTGTAAGAGTGGTGCTGTTGCACAGCACTCAGGATCAATGTGCCAGATTAAGAGACCAGACAGACTTATGTAGGTGACTCGCCTGCCAGTACCAAAGCAGTTAATAGGCAAAACGGATTAAGTGGGGCTTGACAAGTTGTGAGCTGCAGCTCTTATAAACCATCATGCTGTCAGTTTTGATTGATGAGTCTGTAAACACAGACGAAATCAAGGTTTGGCATGGAAATGTAGTTTGTATCCCTACACAGACAGACAAACCAAACTGCTTTGTATCACAATGTTTACTGCAAGCAACTTGAGTATGTTGAACATATGAGTTTTATTAAATGGAACAGTGATATGCAAATTTTTTAGTTCTCTGAAAAAAAAACCCCAAAATACAGAAAATGCTGGTCTTGATCCATCCAAACAAAGTTTTCTCTGATAAATTAAAAGAAAAGATAATTTTACATTCTAGGAAGAATTCTGTGCTACTCTCTTCTCTGATAGGAGATTTTAAAGGTTTAAAAATTTACTAAATTATGAAATTTAATTTAGACCAATTTTAAACACAGCATTGGTTTCAATTAACTACCTCTTTAGTTTAGGAAGTACTTAGGAAGAACATTCTGATTTTCTACTCTGCTTCCACCCCAAAGTCTATATGAACTCATCTATTAGCTTTCAGATATACTACACTTTTATTCAGCGAGTAAGCTGTGTTTGTGCAACAGTGTCTCACTGCAATACTTCAGAAGTGGACAGGCACCATTAAGAATTACTCCCAGTCTTACCTTTACCTCTCCTGCACCGGATCCCAGGCCATTATTTAACATTCTAAATGGCACTGAAGGTACGAGTCGAAGAGCACACACGAACCTGACCAGAACACACTTCTGGCAGGACCGTGCCCTGACTACAGGACTGGCTTTGCCCCTCCTCCCAGTTTTATTCCCACTCTCCTCCTGCACATTAGTAGCAATGGCCCACTTAGACCAGATCCTCAAATTCACTCTTAAGAATTATTATGGCATTTCACAAACATATTTTAAAGCATATTTACTCGTTGTTTGCAAAGGACCTTAAGCTCTAATGGCTGTGGGTTTCTGCAGGCCAAGCTTCTATATTCCAGTTCTGGAATGGGGCGGTACAGGCCTGACTTTGCTTCTGAAGCAAGTGTTTGGAACACGTCCCCTTCCTGGATTCTTACACTGATTCATGATGACAAGCCATTACTGATCCAAATTCAGTCCCCAACAGTGTCTGCAGCACTTCAGTAAGGTTTAATTTGTCCCCAAATACCTCTCTTTGTATTGCCGCCAGGTGGATGAAGACAAATTTATTTTTCAAGAACCCCAAACTTGACTGCTTTACTGACCTCAATTTTTAAAATTTTGCGTACACTCTGTGTGGCAAAATGGGATGAGCCTAAGAGACAAACAGACAAAATCTATTCTCTTTTACACCAGCACAAACCTAGATTATGCTCCACCTCTACAGAGCATGGGGCCCTCTGGAACACAGGAGACCAAATTTCCCTTCAGGAGTGAAGGGGCATCATTCAACACATCACTACATCTGGCACGCTAACTTTGCATTATCACTTCTGCAATTCTCTCTGAGAAGCAGCCAGTCAGGGTATAACGCTCTCATCTCAAAGATCTACAACATATTCAACAGGTGTAATCACTTAACACCAAATGAATTCTTTGGAAATGCTGAATGCAAACAAATGGTATTTTTTTCCAAAATGCTGAATGAAATCTCCTTTTCGGGAGCGACTGACACAACTCGGTGCTTTATCAGCAATTCATAAAGGCTCACCCGGTGACATGCATTCCATAACCTATGGTCAAGGTCAGAGCATGCAAAAGAGCACAATTAATGAGACAAAGCCTCGGGGAAATGTCTGAAACGTCAGAAGATGACAGAACTACACTTTTCATACTGCTTTTGCCATATAAAAATACGGCTACTTCTGTTCTCCCCCTTTCATCCTTTAAGTACTTTTCTTCTTTACATACCGTGCTAGTTTTGTTTCTAGTTCCTGTAGGTTGAAGATTTTCAAGTTTTAAAATGAAACTGTTAACACTTAAAAATATTTTCAGATTCCCAAGACCTCGCAGATAATACAGTCCCTTAACTTATTAAATAAATAAACAGTAACAATCAATCATACCTTCTGAAAAAACCCCAAAGTTTAACAGCTTATAATTTACCGGCGTGCACTGTGAAACTACCTGACCACGGCAACTTTTACAGCATGGTAAAATCTCCCATCAGTTTTTAATACCAAAGAGAAATTTGGTCTGTGTTTTGCATGCTGAATAGGAAGATGCCTGTAACTGGGGCTCTACATTATTTCCACAGCTGCCTGTTTTCCAATTCATACCTGAATCAAAACTGCATGGTTGAGAAAAACAGAGCGCAATGGTTCTTAACAGGAGACTGTACACGCATCAAGAATTTGACTGTTTATAACACTGATTTTCTCCTACAGTTAAATCAGTTCAGTTTTCAGACTTTGACTTTTCTATTACATTTTTACTGGATGATGGAACCAACAAACAAAAACCTGGTGAAATTCATTGGTGATGTGATACAAGAGTGGTCACGTAATAGTCAGCCTACAGAGACCTGACTGCAATGAGATCAAAACTTAGAATGGCTTGTGGATGTTTCCTTTATCCTATCTGACAACTTTTAGTTGGGATTTAAAATCCCCTGGATTTGAGTTGTGCATCTTTGTTATAATTCATTCATTGGAAAACACAAACCACTCGCATGTCCCGTCCCCCCCATCACTTCAAAATGCTCCAAAGGACTTAACTTCAAGGATAAAGGTGCAGGACACGAAGGGCAAAAATGCCCCTTTAACAGACAGGACTTGAGTGTAAGCAGCGTTGTCACATAAGAAAACCCCTCCCTGCCTCCGCAAGCCTGTAACTGTAGCAAATGAAGCAGCCCTATGGTGCGCCCTCCCATTACTTCCTCCGCACACTACGAATGCGCGTAACTTCTGCCCGTCCAAACTGAGCAGAAACTACCACTACCAAACGGTACTGAAAACCTCTCGCCACCGATATGGCGGCTCCCTGTCAGGCGGCAAAGGCCAGAAGTCGCGGGGTTCCTGGCTTCTCTGCCTGCGGCTCTGTGAGCAGCAACTCACCTAGCGCCGCGGTTACAGGTTGGGAACGCTTCCCGCGAAGCCTCGGCTGACCGACAAGGGGACTGGGCATCGGCTGGCCGTTCCTAGTGACGCCGGCCCTCTTCCCGGCGCGCCCACTGACAAGGACGCACAGTCGCCAGCAGAAGCGGCGTTGCGAGGTGTCCCGGGGATGCGGGAGGCCGGAGGCGGCCAGCCCCAACCGCCCCAACGCGGGAACGCCGCCCCGC
>VXBZ01005404.1:70940-85475 GCA_013399135.1 Heliornis fulica
CGCCCCGCCCGAGGCCTCGGCGGGACGCCTGCTGGGCGGCGGAGGGGCCGGGGAGGCCGCGGGGGGAAGCCGCGCCCGACGCCACTGCCCGGTTTTCTTTCAGGAGGCTGCGAAGGAGGATGACGCGCCCGCGCTGTTCGACCCCGCGCTTCGTCTCTGCGAGGCGGCCGTGCCCCGCGCTGCGCCGCTGCTGAGCCCGGGGGCCGGGGGTGCCCGGGAGCGGCCGTGCCGCCATGGCCTCTGGCTGCCCGCCGCCCTTCGGGGACCCGGGGGAGATGCGGGAGGGCTTTCTGTGCCCCCTGTGCCTGAAGGACCTCCAGTCTTTCTACCAGCTCCAGTCGCACTACGAGGAAGAGCACTCCAGTGAGGACAGGGATGTGAAAGGACAGATCAAAAGTAAGAGTGACAGCAGTGCAGACGCTGGGAAAAGATGGACGAGAACATGGCTGGCAGAGCAGGCAGGAGGCGCTGGGAGCGTCCCAGGGTTGTGTTGTTGGAAAAATCCCTTTGGATTCTGCCCTTGCACACAGTGTCATTTTACGTTGGGAGAAGAATGTGCAGACACTGGTGATAGTTCTGTGTGCTCCATGTAAAACACCAGTGTTTTGATTTTGTTGTGTCTTTAGTGCTCTTACAGTGTATCGTGACTTGTCAGGCTGTCTTTCACACGTGCTAATTAGTAAAGGAAGTTGGTTTTTTCTGCTTATTTTCTGCCCTAGTTGTTCATGCCAAGGTTAGTTGTGGAAGAAGGAAGGCCAGCAGAATCACCTGTGTAAGTTACACATTTTAGGGTCTAGCGTTCAAGCTGCATCACAAATGGTTGCGTGACTGTGCTGAACTTCAGCGGTCGTAACTGTGGAGTTCCAGAAATGCTTACAAATCACTTTATTACTTCAAAGGAGTCATACTGAGGTGTTTTAAGTTTGACTTCATGGCAGACAGGACTATGATGTGACATATTTGGTGTCTACTTGCCATGTTTGATAAACCCAAATTACCTTTTTCAGATCTAGTCCAGAAGGCCAAAAGAGCAAAGAAGAAATTGCTGAGAAGAGAAGATGACAGAACCGATTCTGGGTCTCAGGAACGATATGAGTCATTCAGCTACGGTGGAGTAGATCCATATATGTGGGAGCCCCAGGAAGTAGGTAAGAAAGTGATAACAGTGGGGATCATTTCCACAGTCTGTTGGCCATGGTTCTTTTGATGCAGCCCAGGATCTGATTGGCCTTTTGGGCTTATCNACCCAGGAAACAGCAATGCAGTCAGCCCCAAAGCCACCCCTCTGCGTTTGTAGAATTTCAGCGATAAGTTCACTGAGCCTGGAATTACAAATGCTGCTACTGTAAGTTGCCTCTTAGGATTACTGAAATGTTGTGGTTGTTTTCAGGGGAGGAAGCACTGCTGTCTCTGCTGGGTTCTGGGAAGGTTTTCCCTGTGCTGCTAAGAGTTGTTTCTTTGTGTCTGCATAATCCAAGTTCTGTAGATTATTATATTTCTGATTTGGTAACTATTTCAGTAGCAGTCATGCTATAAATATTAGCTAGGAACTAGCAAAATAGTTCTTAACACTCTTTTCTGATCAGAGTGGAGCAGAGGAAACTTGAGGTTTCTAGGATGGGATTGGATAGGTTTGTGAAAGGGACTGGCATGTGTCTCCAGAGCAGTGGGTGAATCAGTTATTTGAAAGGGCCCTTTCGTTCCTATGAATTAGCTTTGGAGGGTTTTGGTTTGGGGTGTTTTTGTGGGGTTTGATTTTATTTTTGTGGGTTTTTTTCCCCCCAGTTTTTCTTGTAACTTTGATCTTTCATACTTGGCTGATCTTACTCTGGAAGGGATCCAAACTTGAAACCATCATTGCCAAGTATGAATTGTAAGTTTCTTAAATGCTGTATTGTTCGTTTGTATNGTGGGGATCATTTCCACAGTCTGTTGGCCATGGTTCTTTTGATGCAGCCCAGGATCTGATTGGCCTTTTGGGCTTATCTTCTGGCTTTTAAAAAAACAGATAATCTACAAGTTAATAAATAGGCTATAGCTTCTGGGCTACATGTACAGTAGTTGCAGCTTTATATGTCTGACAAAAAGCTGGTCCACTGATTTTAAACTTTCAGCTTTCTCTTTGGATTTGAGGTATAGATTCTAATTAAAAAGAAGTTTATTTAAACAACACCCCCCCCGCTCCCCCCACCCCNTTGTTTCTTTGTGTCTGCATAATCCAAGTTCTGTAGATTATTATATTTCTGATTTGGTAACTATTTCAGTAGCAGTCATGCTATAAATATTAGCTAGGAACTAGCAAAATAGTTCTTAACACTCTTTTCTGATCAGAGTGGAGCAGAGGAAACTTGAGGTTTCTAGGATGGGATTGGATAGGTTTGTGAAAGGGACTGGCATGTGTCTCCAGAGCAGTGGGTGAATCAGTTATTTGAAAGGGCCCTTTCGTTCCTATGAATTAGCTTTGGAGGGTTTTGGTTTGGGGTGTTTTTGTGGGGTTTGATTTTATTTTTGTGGGTTTTTTTCCCCCCAGTTTTTCTTGTAACTTTGATCTTTCATACTTGGCTGATCTTACTCTGGAAGGGATCCAAACTTGAAACCATCATTGCCAAGTATGAATTGTAAGTTTCTTAAATGCTGTATTGTTCGTTTGTATACTTGGTCATCGGTAAATCTGAACTGTCATTGAGAATTTGATCCAGATTCCTGATGGTCAGAAGCCTGAAGGAAATTGCTGTTCCATAGACCTCCAGTAAAATGCTGGATCAGCCTCTTGCCTTTGTTCAACTTGTAGCCACGAAACTAAAGGGAGTTAAGTTTTGAGAGTACTACTACTTGATAGTAGTTTGCAAGGTGTAACTGAGGGATAAAGAGAGCTGCAGATGTTCTCTTTAACGTAGTGCATGTTGTTTTCTGTAGTAGAAATAGAACACTGTTCGTTGCTAGCCTGGAGATTAGGTTTGAACCTGCCTGGTATATTTAGAGCAACACCATGAAAATGCAGAATTCTAATGTCTCCCTAAGATTTGATTTGAACTTGACAAATAAACGGTGAATAGAAGTTACAGCTGTCTTTCAAGAGGCATTTTAAAGCATTTTCTGCTGTCTCTCCAGGTACTATGAGAAGCCATCTTTCTGATTTCAAGAAACATCGAGCAGCCAGGATTGATCACTATGTAGTTGAAGTTAATAAGCTAATAATCAGGTTAGAAAAGGTAAAATTGCTGCTTTGTAATATTCCAGACTTCTGAATCTTTCCTAGATACTAAAATACGATTTTTTTTTTAATGAAGTGTATGCATTTACCTAATGGCACTTTCTAAAGGCTAGTAAACTATGATATTCTTCGTGCATTACTTTTTTATCCTGTGCTTGGTCTGACCCTGCACTGTGGATCTGATTTCTGTTTCTATGCACTGTTTTCAAGCTGAAGATGCTACTTAAAACATGCCTCAAAATCCATTTCTTTCCCTGTGTATTTTCTTCATAATTGCCTTTTTTAACTTTCTCCTAATGTATTTGTCATGATTCTTTCAGCTTCTCATTCTTCAAAATCTACCAATGATACACTTGCATTTTGGCTTATGTACGGTAATGTTGGATCCTGTAAGGATTATGCCCAGGATGCTGTGATTTGTACAGGGTTTTCTTCTTGTTGGGTTGGGTTTTTTCTTGGAAGGATACAGTTTTCTTGAATGTATTGTTTATCTCCTAGCTTACATCGTTTGACAGAGCAAACACCGAGTCAGCTAAAATAAGAGGTTGGTATGAGCTTACCTCAGTCTCTTCGCTCCTGTAGCTCAATGACCTGAGGAGTTAATGGCATTAATATCTTGCTTTGTGTGTATTCCCTCCCCTCTTGCACGATCACAGCTATAGAGAAGTCTGTTGTGCCTTGGGTCAGTGATCAGGATGTCCCATTCTGCCCAGACTGTGGCAATAAGTTCAGTATTAGAAACCGACGTCACCACTGCCGCCTGTGTGGGTCTATTATGTGCAAGAAGTGCATGGAACTCGTCGGTCTTCCCCTGGCGAGTGAGTACAGCGTGGGCGCGGGCGCGCTCCCGGGTGCGGGCTGCAGGCTGCCTGTTTGCCAGGGCAGGGGAAGCTGCTGGTGAGGAAAACTTGGTCCGTAAGGTGTCGCTCAGTTTGGTGTGAAACAGAGTGAGAAGGATGATCTCTCCATTCTTCTGTTCCTTCTTCGGATTGGGATGTAATGCTGAGAAGGTTGCTAGCAGTAGTACATATATAAATATAATAAACATTTAGTGCCTTGTTCTACAGACTGCCATAACTGGGGTATAGAGTTACAGCTGCAGGTCCTTGACGTTCAGAACTCGTGTGCCTATTTCCAGTCTCGTCCATGATGGTCCAGATGCTAAGGTTAATGGAACTAATCCACAAGACTTTAAGAAACCCTTTCAGCTTTAATTTAATCATTTTAGGCCATTGGAGAGGAGACCATATGTTCTGTGGAAATCAGTGGCATTAACTGAATGCATAAGTGTTCAAGCACAGAACATGGACAGCGTCAACACGCTTGTTCTTCCATACACACTTCTGTATCTCTGCAGTCTGCTTTCTTGCTCCTTTCAGGGTGGAGCCAGATTTACAGTGAAGACCCAAATTCTGACTTGCAGTCTTGGTTGCCATGGGTTCCTTGCATGTCTTTCTGCATACTGTTTCAGCTTGGCTTTCTAATACTGCCTGAATGTAAAGTTTCCGTTAAAAGTGTGGTTCATTTGCATTGGTAAAATCTGTTGGCTCCTCCGGTCTCTGTAAAATTATCTGTTGGTAATTTTTAGGCAAACTCACTACTGCCAGCAAAGAGTCCTTGGGCCCTCATATGAGCCCCAGCTCCTCACCTAATAGTGTGCATGGCTCCCGCCGTGGCAGCATTAGCAGCATAAGCAGCGTGAGCTCAGTTCTGGATGAGAAGGATGATGACCGAATCCGTTGTTGTCGGCACTGCAAAGACACCCTGTTGAAGAGAGAGCAACAGATTGATGAGAGAGAATATACTCCAGAGATTGTGAAACTCTATGAGGTATATCAAACCTTTTTCTGCTTTCATCCTCATATCTACTGTTGTCACTGCTTGACGTTTGGCTTCCTGTCTCATGCCTGAGCTCTTACGACTTCATGCTCACTTGTGTTAGGATAGACTGTTGGGCATTTATGCCACATAAAAGATGTCTGAGTTGGAGCTAGTTGCCCATACAGTTTCTCTGTCCCATGTTAAGTTCAAACATAATTTTAAGATACATTTTCAGCATCTGTAACAAATAGTTCTGAGACGCCTCCCTTAAAATTGTGAGTGATTTCAGCTGGGATTCCTCAGAACAGTTCTTGTTCGAACCCGTGATACCCTCTGAGGGGCTGCTCTGTAGCTGTAGGACTCACTGTCAGTGCTCTTTGCCTCAGACTGCTGGCAAATGCTGTTCTGAACCATCTACATCAATGGAAAGTGTATGGCTGGAATGCTGTGTTCAAATGTCTTGAGAGCTGGTGCTGGCAATCATCGGGTCTTCAGTAGTGCCTGCAATCCCCTCTCCCCCCAGTTAGTATTAACAGGAGTTTCTGTTGCTGTTCTTTGTGAAGAGATTTAAAGCTAGAAGTTGTCCAAGTCATCCATTAAAACAGCTCCTGAGTTCAAGATTCACCTCACAGGGTACAGGGAGTCTGTCTTTTTTCCTGAACATGTTGTCTGTGTTTGAAGATAACTGGAGAATCTTGTCATCCTAAATAATTAAATGGCTTTCATCACAGTGGACTTTGTACATAGGCAGCTTGAAAGGTTTTTGTCAGCATGTTCTTGTGTTAGTATTTTAATACATGTTCTTTTTTATACATTATTTTTTAAACAAGAAACTCCGACTCTGTATGGAAAAGGTTGATCAGAAGGCACCAGAATACATAAGGATGGCAGAATCACTCAAGTAAGGCACATTTTGTGATTTTGTTTATGAATAGATGTGGGATTCCTCTTTAGAAGTGTGGGAAGGAATAAGGAAGTGGTGTGCTAAGGCTGCAAGAGTGTGTAAATTACAAGAAAAGTACTAGCTGTTGTATTTTGGACACTATTCAGAGAAAGAAGTGCTGAATTATTAATTAATGGTAACACTGCATACCGAGAAGAGATCTCATTTATTTTTAAAGCCATTTCCTGGGGAGGTGCCACTTTTATATTTTTACTTAGTTTGGCAGAAGGGAAGCACAAGACTGCAGTTCTCACTGTGTAAATAAATGAGCCTCTTCAGAAGGGTGGAAGGTGGGTGTTGGTCCTCAGGTGGATGGCATGGCTTCCACGCAGGACCCCCGGCGTGGTGCCCGGCCCCGTGCGTGCTGCAGCGCGTCAGCAGGGTTCACGTGTCTCGCCTTCGTGTGTAACTTGCTAGTGTAGAGTGCTCTCGCTGCAGGAACTCAGATCTCTGCAGCTCTGGCTGCAAGAAGCTGACAGGTTGTACTTCAGCCTTGGATAGGAGAAAAATACACACGTTGGTCTTGGGCTGTGGAGCGTGTCCCTTCGGGGGAGGAACACACCTTTCTGTGCCTGTGCTTTAGATCTGATGCCTATAGAAAAATCAGGCCTTTGTTCATAGTAACAAAACTCTTCATGTAAAAACATACCTCCCAAAAGGAAGGAAGAAGTGTAGGAGAAGGAAAAGAATGATAAGATCTTACTGCTTTTTGTCATGACTCAATGACAGCTAGTGTTGTGTGGCTGGACAACTTGACAGAAGTGAAAATAAGAGAGTCCTGTGTAACAGAAGCACATCTCGGGAAAGAACAGGCTTCTTACTGATGAAGTTAAAGATTTCTGAGTAGTGGTGAGTCCCAGGAGCTGGGATGATATCAATAGTGAAGTTGCTTTTGAGAAAGTGAATTTTTTTTTTAATATACTTACGATATACAAGGGGAGGGAAGCTAAAAACTGGGAAGGAGTGTTCTCCGTTATAATCGTATAATAATACAATCCTAAATAAAATTTATCTTTTTATGAAACATTCACATTCACCAGATTGTTATAATTTTCCACTTCTTTCACAAAGAAAGGGTTTTTAAAACCCATGAGCTTGATATTAAATCATTCAGCCTCTTCAGTATGAGCTCTTCTTCCCATTGTCAAATCTTAGTCATCTTGGGATAACTTCTAGTGCTGTATGTACTGTTAGCTGGATGCATGACTTACACTAAAGTTTTATTTATTTCTTAGTGCTGGGGAGGCAACCTACAGTCTTGATCATGCAAATGACTTGAGGGTGGAGATTCAGAAAGTGTACGAATTTATAGATGCCTTAAGGTAAAAGATACCTTTCTTCCCGCCCCTCCCCCCTGCCCAGCATTTCTGTTATGACTTCTCTGGTTTACTCAGCTGTTGGTGTCTATGTTTGTGTAGCCTATAGCTGCTTATTTATGTGGATAATCAGTTTGTCTACTCAGTTGTAAAGAGCATGTGAAAAGGTAGATGCTGTTCCTGTGCACAATCAATTTCTGCTTCCTTTTCCAGCCTTAAAAACTGTGCACTCCTCTGCAGTGGAAATAATTAAGCACAGAGGAAATTGCAGCACATATCTCTTTTCCTGCCTCTTCCCCCCTCTTTTTTAAAAAAGAGATGGGGTTTTAGTGGAAAGTGTTAGAACTTGTGGTGTACCTAAAAGAGTGTCAGAAAACTTCCATTCAGTATTATCTGTCTCACTTCCTATTACATTTTTTGCTGGCCCTTGTTTTGAACTTGATATTTGCTTTGATTCAGTAAGAAGATTTTGAGTCTAGGCTTGCATGAAGATCCCCAACCTCACCCTAAAGCACTACAACTTCAGAGAATGATAAGATATTCAGCTACACTTTTTGTTCAGGTAAATGGAGCGTATGTTATGAGCTGGATGTAATTTTTTTATGTAGCATTCTCTTCTCTGCCAGGCATCCCTGTGGTTTGAAACTGTTTTGACAGGAGCTTTAGTTCTATACATTTTCTGTAGTTCACCTAATGACTTAGAGCAGCCTGAAATGAGCTAGCGTGACCACAGGTAGTGTAGTCAGAGCAATGTCAAGTTTAGGGACCCGAGAGAACCCGTGAGCCTTAGCTCTGCCGCTTGCAGCGGTGTGAACCTAGCTAGCAGCACGGTTATGTTGGCAAAGATGTGCTCAGACTTGCAGCACTGACTGCAGTATAGAAGTTTGTGGTGTGTTCTGGTGTTGGTATCTCTCCTGCAGGCAACACTGTGTGTCTTTCAATTTTTGTCAGGAAAAACTGCTTGGCCTAATGTCTCTGCCAACCAAAGACCAGTATGAAGAGCTGAAGAAGAGACGGCTGCGTATGGTAAGACAGGTCAAGATCTGTAACATCTTGCCTCAGAGCCTCCTCAAGGGCTGAAGCATGGTATGAATGTATACACATCATGTGTGTGAATGGCTGCCTTTAACACTTTGGTCTTGTTTGGGGTTTCATGCATACAATTCCATACATGACTCATTGAAAAAGGGCAGCACACTCGTTGTATTCCACCGTGAGCATTATCAGAGTGTTCTGAGCCACGGGCATTTCTGGAAAGCAGCTCTGAATTGGTTGCAAATGCTGTCTCCACTGCAGTGTGTGCAGAGCAAGCCCTAAGCTAATTATGTTGGTTTACATGGATTTTCAGATCAGAGTGTTCTGGAGTTCATTTGCACAGGTAGAATTTGGAGACTTCTCGCAGTGGTGAGGAAGGACCTATTAGAATAAGGATGCCTCTCAGGAGTGATGGGTTTTTTTTTTTGGTCTGTTAGGAGTGGGAGCATCATTAATTGTAAGCTAAACCAGCTTTATCTTGAGGTAGAAGTGGAGAAATAAGAATCATTGCACTCAAAATGAATGATATCAGTGATGTTTAACACTGATGTTCTATTACAGATGCCTGCATTAGGCATTGATTTGCTCTGTATAAAACTGTTGCTGCTCCTACTTGCCCTTGCAGGTATCACGGGGCTTGATGAATATCATCAAAAAAAAAAAAAAGGGGAAGAAGCATGTAAGTAATAGGAAACAGTGTTCCCTGCAATGTAAACAGAAGTGCAGCCGGTTTTTTCAGTGACAGCCATCAGCGTTGAAGGTCAGCTGACTTGTACCTGCAGATGTGTAGTGACATTTACACACACTCAGCTCATGGTGTTCTCCTGCTACGTGTGTTTTGTTTCAGCTGGCGCTTGAAACACAGGGAAAACAAGAGGAAAAGCAGAAAGACTTAATTTCCAGATCTGCAGCTGCAGTTAATGGTGATGTGACTCTCCTGAAAACAGGAACTGTCAGGAAGTCTGAAGGCTGGTTACCTACAGCCAGCACATCGAGAGAGAGGGAGATGGCAGACCCACTTCTTCAGCAGATTGACAACATCACGTCCTTCATTGAGCAAGCAAAAGCAGCTGATAGGACAGACGAAGTCCATATGCTGCAAGAGAACCTGAGGCAGCTTCAGGATGAATATGACCAACAACAAACTCTGAAAGCTATTGAGCTTTCTAAAAAACAGGCAGAAGAGGAAGAGATGCAGAGGGAAGAGCTTCAGGTCCTCTGTGAAAAGGAGTGGGAAAGAGAACACCACAGACTTGTGTCTCGACACTCGAGGACATGCTCCTTAGACTTCAGAGAAGTCAAGCAGCAGCAGCAGCATGAAGCTGCAAAAGAGAATCGTGGCTTGACAGCACGTGCATTGGAATTGGATATTACTCAGGTTACAGAGGATGTGTCTGTTGAGCAGCTGCCAGCTAAAGAGCACTTGATCTTCATGCTCAAACCCCAGAACACCCCACAGTGTGTCAGAGACCAAGATCAGAGAGCCTGTCTAAACCCCTTTGAAGATGAAGCAGATACCCCTCAGTCAGAGGATCCTGGTAACCCATTTGCTAAAGACACTTCTCCAGTGGTTTCTTTTTCTAACACAGCTCTGCAGATTGACAAAAATGAATATAATCCATTTGAAAATGAGGAGGAGGAGGATGAAAAAACTAGTGGAGCACCTGGCAGTACTTCAAACCCTTTTGAAGAGGATGAAAATCCGTTTCAGAAGACTAGGGGCAGTTGGAATTCTGGGAATCCATTTGAAGAGGGATCCTCTACCAATCCTTTTGAATTGGAAGATGGCAGTGAGCTCTCTGGAGAGGAGGCTATAGAGGAAGAGCTGCTTCTCCAACAGATAGATAATATCAAAGCTTATATATTTGATGCCAAACATAGCGGACGAATGGATGAGGTGGAGGTACTGACAGAAAACTTGAAGGAGTTGAAGCGCACGTTAGCAAAGCAGAAGGAGAAATCCAGCTGCTGAAGCAGCAGCAGGGCTCTGTAATGGTGCAAGTGTGCTGTTAAACATGGGAAGGCAGAGCAGAAACTTACCAACAGGAGTGCACTTTGCAGGGAAATTGGGAGAATCTGACTTACGCACTTTCAGTTAAGGATTTCCACTACTATACTAAGAGATCTTAAAATAACTCGTTACAACACTCAAGAGCCAACAGATCTTAGTGTGTGCTTGTTTTGGTCTAAGTGGTTAAGTGCCGAGAGGGAGCTCTGATTTGGAAATGGTTGCAGTGTGGGCTTGTCATCTTTTCCCCATTCTGTTGTGGTGCTGGCCTTTGGTGATCACTGAAGCTTGAGCACTCTGTGGTGAGGACACAGTGCAGGGCTACAGTCTGAATTGCCTGGTGCTCTTAGAATGTGCTGTTAGAGGCTGCTGTGAGTTTTGGAACTGCAGAAGATACAGATTTGCAGATCAGTTTTGTGCAATGCTAATGCAGAAAAGGGATTTTAAGACTGAGAAGAACTTTGTAGCTGATCTCAGTATGAGTAACTTCAAAATGTGTTTATAAATTTGGATGCTGCCTTTTTGTCACTTCTGGTTTCCCATTTGCTCTGAGCACGAGCCGCAGCGTAGCGGAGTGTGCAGCGCTGGCCTCGGGGACCGGGTGGGAACACGTGTCTCCTCTTGTCCAGGGAGAGAGCATCAGGCTGGCACCATTTCAAACCGTAAAGGGTGACTGTCCAGTTCTCAGGTATCTTGGGGACTCTGCACATTCCTTTTAATTCTCTGGGTGACACAGTTACCGTGTTTGTCCTATTTGTGACACTGGAACCCTCTTTTTGTAGTATTCAAGGAACAAAAACCTTGTTACAGTGGAGAGCTGAAGCGCTACTGAGCGGAAACTGTGAGTGCTGGGAGACTGTGGGGCCGCGGCGCCAAATGGGAATTCTTGTCCATACCAGATTCCCTTGGAAGTTGATAGGAGAATCAATCATGTCTGTCATAAGCTCCAAACTGAAGTCATCCTGCTGTTGGGGTTGACTGGGTGATGGGCAGGACCCGTGATGCACGTGGGCGTGGAGCTGGGCTTCTGAAGACGGGCACTGGTAATGCAGGACCACTTCAGGGTTGTCACCCTTTGTCTTGTGAGAGGTGGAGCCTGAGCTGCTGTGACCCTTCTCTGTGGAAGCCAGGGGCCCATCATCAGGCATCAGTGTTTGAAAGGGGGCAAGTGTGGGGACTGTATTTGTTTAAAGCTGGGGTAGAGGAAGACCTGGCAGATGGCCCTGCACAGCACCAGTAGTAGCGTGCTTACTCAGAGGTGTAAACTTAAGGAACGGGTCATGTCTTTTAACCGTCCCTGGCAGCGCAGTCCTGGGGGTACAGCTGTCTCGGGGGAGGGTTAGTCTGCTGTGCTAGTAGACATTAATGTTTGTAGGGACACAGTTGTGCTACCTAAAGAGCAGGAACTCTAGTTTTATTTTGCTGTAAGTGAGGGGAGGTAGGAACTTGTTTAAAGCACCCAGACCACCTGATATCCTCACTTAACACCACTACATGGAAGTGATTTATAGCAGCCTCCTGTGGACAGCCAGTCAGCATTCCTCCTGTAGCCCAAATCCGGAGATGTGCAGAACAGGCGGTCTGAGCCATGACGTTTTATACTGAGATGTTTTATTAGTTCACTGACCCAAGTGTTTTGCACCAAGTGAAATAAGGAACAGAGGATTCTTAAAATTCATAAAGTAACAAAATGTGCACTGGGGCACCGGATTTATAGAGGAAGAGGAAAAAAAAAAGCTAAACGTGATCCCTCCAATTGTTTCCTTTTAAGAGAAATAGTGTAACAGTTATTTAAACACACACTTATTTGCTAGTCAGTAGGATTCCTCCAGGCACTGTAACATAAACCTTCTTTGTATCAACATGAAGAAAGCTTCAGTGACTTCAGCTTTCACAATTTTTCTTTTTTCCTTTCTGCAGCTGCCCTGCCTTGTTTGCATTTTCTAATACACTAATAATTAAACTGTCGTTACTGTACATGTGATGATGTATTTTTAGAAGCAGCTAACAGACTAGTGTTACCTCATAGTCTTTGTCAGTGTAAGTGTGATAGACATCTCCAAAGGTAAGACCTGGTGTTTGGACTGCTGTGAGGCTCACAAGGCACAATGGAACGAAGGTGCCTTAACCATAAAGCTCAGTAAATAACTAGCATTGACTTGTTTAAACTGCATGTTTCTACTTGGTATGGCAACTTCGGAAACAGATGAAATAAACCAACATGTTTATTTTGTTCTGTGTTTGTCCTTGACAGTTTTTTTCAGCGGTGGAATTTTGTACTTGACTGTTAGCTCAGAAATGCAGTTCTGCAGTAATGCCCGATTCTCAGCCTGCCCTAAGAGGTAGGTGCTGGCTGCAGTTCAGAACCCCAAGCAGTCAGCACAACCACACACTCATGCTGCAGTTCAGAACCCCAAGCAGTCAGCACAACCACCCGTCTGAATGCTGTTAGCGAGAGCGCTGGTTTTCGGCGAGGCAGAAGGCTGGTGCAGGGGTGTTTGAGGCAAGACGCTGGATTTGGAGGCATCATGGCTAGAATTTGCTGGCAGTTGATAAATCTAGACACAATTCTTTGACAGGCTTTTTTTTTTTTTAGTGGAAGAGGTTTGGGATATTGGGAGTTACTTCAGAAGTTTTTTGAAGAGCAGTAAAATTGCGAAGCCTTTTTAATACCAAGTTCCATGTTCTACCTCACTACTGATATTCTTGATCAGTGCATCAACTGCAAAGTTTGTACAGACACTTTAAACTTTGACTGGTAATTGAATAAATCAAAGCTGCTGTATGTAGCTTGAGCCTGGAATTACATTATTGTTTGGCTGTCTTCAGGAAACCAGTAACTTTTTATACCACTTCCTATAGTCTGAGGAATTCTGTGCTGCTTTTAAAATAGATTAGATTAAAAAAATGTTAATTTACCCCAAAGCAAACATCACCTCGTTTTTGCTGTAACCTTGCACATGCAGCATGAGCAGAAAATAGGGTGGAGGCCATTCTGCTGCGGTTCTGTTTTGCTTTTTTTGCAGTGTTGACTGTAATGCTTTGTAAAACTGGCACCAAAAAAGCTGTGTTTTAACTTTTATTTATTTTTTCATGTCAATTATTCTAGTTGCAGCTGTAAGAAGACTTACAAGACAAGGCTGACTGTACGCTATGGGCTTGCTTGCTCTTGTCTCTGACTGAAGTGTCTTGATCAAGTAGTGCTGAGGAAAAACAAGTCCGTGACTTGAGATGTCAGGCTGATGCCTCATTTTTCACAGCAGCTTTGTATTTTCCCCTCATCTCTTTGGGCAGTGGCACCAAAGCGGGGCAGGGAACTTGGCCTTCAATTTCACACATGCATTCTCGCAGATGATACTTTTTGGGCCCAAACATTGCTGGATGCGACAGTTTTTTCCTTTCCCTTTCCTCTTTCTCAAGTGTTTCTCTGGAAAAGAGAGCTGTTAGTTGCTGGCAGAAACCTGAATCGCTTTTCCCTCCCTGGCCTGGGCCCAGGTACAGCTCCAAGCCTGTAGACTTTACCTAGGTCATGGCTGTTTTGTCTGGGCACTGACAAAGGGCAGCAGGGCCTGTATGACAGTATATGCTAGAGAGATTGTTGTTACTTACTTGCTTTTCCCCAAGATTTTTTTAATGTGTTCCGTTATCTCTTTGTTGGTTTTATCTTCCACATCAACCAAAACTTGTTCGCCGTTGTCTGTCAGAAAAACCCGTGTCAGTACTTAAAACTTCACTCCCCTCCTTGCCACGCAGTTTCACAGGAGCTGCGAGGGGGGTTTCAAACACGCGGGTCTCCTCTCCAGGGCAGGTGACGGCTGCTCGGCCAGGCTGAGGCCGTGGCGGAGCAAAACGGGTTCTTAGCTGTCAGGTAACGCCCCTTCCCTAAACCGACGCCCTTCTCCCCCTCTACAGGCCGAGAAGCGGGAAGGGGACCCCGCGTGCAACGTGAAAAGCGACGCTGCCTGACGCCGCCGGCGGGCGAACTGGCGCGGGGCGGGCGGCCGAGGCGCCGCTGGCGGCACTTACCCAGGTAGAAGCGGAGGAAGGGCGAGGGGGTCATGTTCCTGAACAGCACGATCTGCACCCAGGGGTTCTTGTACTGGATCTGGGGCACGCTGAAGAACACGAACTTCCTGCAGGGAAGAGAGACGGCGCGGCGGGGCGGGCTGCGGCGGCGCTGCTCGGCAGCCCCGCGCGT
>VXBZ01005404.1:85886-113619 GCA_013399135.1 Heliornis fulica
CAGACCCGTGCCCGGGGCGGGCAGACCATCCCAAACCAAGCGGTTCGTGGGCAAGGACGGCGAGAAGAGGAGAAACCGGCGCTACGGCTCACGCCCGTATCGCGCCGAGAGCCGGAGGAGGCGCAAGAAGCCGCTGCGGGAAGCGGGAGATGGCAGGAGACCGCAAACAAGGGCTGCTGATCCCCCCTCCCCGCGGAGAGGAGGAATCCCACGGCCCCAAACCCCCACCCCAAACACACAAAGAAGACACAAAACCCCGCACCCGACATGCAGAGCAGCCCCGAAGTCCTAGAGGGAGGAATCACGCCATTTTTTGGTTGTAACAGAATCTAAAGGCAGGTTAAATTTCTGAAACACGCTATTGGCAACGTGTTTGCTTTGGGGGTTGGTTTTGGGTTTGGTTTTTTGGGCTGTGGGGTTTTTTTTAAACTAACAATCTTAAAAAAACCCCAACAAACAGCAACTCAATTTAATATATTATTTGGCATGGTGTGAATGGATGCAGATTCAGGTCTGTAAAAAGCCAGCTTTGTCAAATGCAAAAAAAAGCATTTTGTGCTGAAGAAAAACATGTATATTTATATTAGCCAGAGTTTTGCATATACTATGTATATGTTTGGAAGAGTCCATTACTTCTGTTACTCTATGTGTGAAGGAAAGTAAAGCAAGATCCAATGCATCTTCTTAATCTAAAAACTGGGGAATAGGAAGGTGCTACCAGATAAAAGTTAACATAAAGCATTGTGTATTAATATTGATAATAGAATATGATACCTCTGCCTCAAAAAAATGTAAAAGCAGAAGGCTAAAAAAAATAATTAAAAACTTTATTAAAAGATCCTTCTTTTAGAAGTAGCTCCCTGATGTCAGTAAGGTTCATGGGATTTATCTTCTGTGTTACATCACTCATAAGATAAGCACTATAGTAAAGGGAAAATACTGTTTCTAAAAGGTAATATTGTATTTGGTTTGGATACTTAATGTTTAAGAGGTAATTAAGTGAACTTAAAAAGAAAACTCAACGTATTTATATTTGTAATTCACTTTAATGGTATAAACCTCTTTTAGGTAGTAGTTACTAAGCCACAACGATATAATGCCACATTTGAACAGCATTTCATAAAATGCGTGAGCTAAATCATGCACTGCAATACTATATATACAGACACAACAATGCAAATTCCTCTTCATGACTGAAGACATCGATTAGATACAAAATCGAGATTTAAAAAAGTTCAGGCTATTATTTTGAAATGCTATCACATAACAATGATATCACAAAAGCAGCTGTGAGAAATTAACTGGTTTTGCAAGGTTTTTAACTCGAAATTAAAATATAACAACATAAACAATAGTTTTCTAAATTATAATGAACAGAGACTTCCAGAAAATATCCCAAGGAATTAAAGGTTGATGATTCCTACGATAAAAAAAAATCTGCTAGTTTGTAGGAGCTCAGGAGTCCTTGGTGTGCAAGATACACACAACACATTAATACGCAGTTTTATCGGTTACAAAACTGAACGCTGGCTGGCAATGTATTTTGGAGTACAGATTAATTATTTAAAAATATCCACATTTAATATTGATCCACGTGTGAGAAATTCAACATACATGCCCTGTAAAAAGCATGTTTTCTTTTCTTATTGGAAATTTATTCAGTCCTACTTTTAACCCACAAACATCAAACATATTTTAAAATGGACCTGTGCCTTATTATCATGTATCTAAGATCATTAAAGAATGTTTCAGAAGCCAGTTACTCAGAGGCATTAAGACACGTGGCAATAAAATTTTGCCAATAAAATCTTTCTGTATTTTATCACATTTCACAGTTGCCATAGAATATTACAACAGAACCTTTGATGCCACTTAAATTTGAGCACGTTTTGTCCTTCAATCCAAAAACAAGTTCAAAATTTTGAAATATGCTCTTTTTTCCAGATTCACACTTGATTTTTTTACAGAGATTCAATCCTGACCAACAGCCCACCTGGCTTCCAAACCTTTCAACATGTTACGGCAGTACAATGATGACAGTAGACACCGAGGTTGCCATTCAGCCTCTAAAGAGGAAAGCAAACATTCGAACAGCACAGCTTGTCAAGACACTATGCAGGACCCTCTGTCATAGGGACTCCTGCCATTAATTTAATTAATTTTCCTGCTGAAAAAAATCTCAAAAATAAGGTTTGAAATGTTAAAGTGGATGTTTTACTACCCCGACCCCATATTTGAAACAAAGGCTTACAAAAGATTACTAAATGATTTAACAAGAAAAAGAACATTCTTAGCACTTCCCATAGCAAACTTACAAGCCTTAGGGGGCCTGACTGGAAGACACCTGTGTTCTACTTGAAGCTCGCAAGAAACTCACCTTTTTTGAACTGGTGTCTGGTCATCTGCTTAAACATACACACTGAGTACTAAATATGGAAATAAACACCCAGAAAATTCCGCTTCACTGTCTTAAAATGCCAGAAGCAAGACTTCCTGAACTCCCTTACACACTCTGTGAAATGCACTGAAATGTGTGTGCGTGGTTAGATTACAGAAGGCTTCCTTTGTAACCAGTCATTAGAAGGGAAAAGGAAGAACTACTTATATTTTGGTATTTTAAATGTTTGAATATTCCCTATGAGTAACAGTCTTGCTGCAAGTCTACCCTCAGAAACACTGCACACACCTGTGAGCAATGGTAACTTCACACAGTGCAAGATCAGCACCGATTACAGTTTCAGGAAAGGACAGAATATAAAAATAGACATTAGGCTGACAACTGAACAAACTCATCTGCTTTTTCTTTTGAGATAGCCAATAAAGAGAATGGCTTTGTAAAATGAATATACAGTCAAAATGCATCATGAAAATCCTAAATAGATCTTATATCTTGCCAAGAAATAAACTAACTGCAGTCTCCCTCTTACTTAATTACCACTGTAAAGGAACATAGTTTCGTTAACAGAGAACATAGCTTTGTTTAACAGTTTCATTTCATATCATTATGGCAATATGAGTATTGTTTCTATAAACAGCATGGCAGGGGCTGGGACTAGATGCTCTTTGAGATTCCTTACAACCCAAACCACTCTGTGATTCTAAAACTGGGAGGTACTTTCTATGACTAGTTATTCATTACTTTTAACAGACATTATACGTCTAATTAACTGTTAACTGGCAGACACCATCTGCACATCAAATGAGAAAAGACAAAAGGAGTAATGTAAAAGCCAGAAAACTAATGGAAAATATGCACCAGTTCAGAAAGCACTAAATTAAAGGTGCAAAGCTCTGAAATTCATGAGGGTTGACCTCCCTAAATAAGGCTTAGTTTGGGCTAAGAAACAAAACCTAGTAAACTCACTATTTAACACAGAGAACAGCATGAGTACATGGCTACATATTTGTACATATATACAGACACTACACATTTTCTATACACTGTACATAATATGTTTAGACAGATGGGTATAAACAGATACATTCATAGACACATACATACAACTATGTACATACTCATTAGGTGCTCGAGAGTTTTGGGATTGAACATGCAGAAATGCACAATGGTGGGAGGCACAAAACAAACGTGTAAAATCTACCAAACTCTTTAAAAAGAAGAAAGATGGCATGAATGTAACAATAATAAGCTGTTTTCAAAGCATTCATACAGTTCTAAGGATCAAACACTGGGAGCTATGGAACTTTGTGACAGTATTATCTGTGATGAACTTAGCCTAACTTCACAAAAAGAGGCTCAGTAAAAAGGTAATTTCAGGTCTGATGTTTTCCAAGTCTAATATATTTAGAGTTAATAAATTTAACTTGTAACCTCAGTATAAATAATGTTCAACAATTTTTTGCACAAATAATTTCCCGTATAATGTCAATACCACTGACTGCAGCAGAAGTAGGGCTGTAGCACTGTCTAATGAGGAGCTGGGGCATTCAGCATGAAACAATAAATCCAATCTTAGTTCAGGAGAATATACTGTTTTCATTTTCTCCCCTTTGCCAAAGCTCTTGGTGGTTTGTCTGATAAAGCTGTTTGTAAAGCCACTTTGCTGTCCTGCAGGCACTAGTAGATGCTGGCAACTTGTCCTTCCTCTGCCCTGCACTCTGCTGTCGCGTGAACCTGGCCTCACTTGGTGGATTCTCCCGGGGACCGCACAGTCGTGTGCTGCCTTCACAGCAGGCCCAGGCTTGCCATCAGAGCAAACCAGCACAGCAACTGCTCTGCTGTGTGGCAAGTGTGGCCAACTATGGGGACAGATGGACACCTGCTTCGTTTGACTGGTATTTCTGCTTTTTCTCCCATGGGCAAGAGAAAATGGAAAAGAACCAACCTACCCTGCTTCTGCACCCTGAAGACTAACTGGAGGAGAGGAGGGGGATTTCAAATACAAAACCAACATCTTAACTTGCTTTTTTATTTTCTTTCCAGGGTGATATCACCCTGTAGGTATTTGCTGGTGCACCCATGTTTGTCTGATTGACTGGCCAGTGCTACCACTCACATGACCAGGCTCAAGCAGGACTCCCAAGTGGTGCTTTAGAGCCGAAAGGTTCTTTCATCACTGTGTCATTAGCAGTAGTCTCAGCCCAGCAATTCCACATTCCCTTTTCCTGGCTGAACTGTATTCCCCAACCCCTCGCTGTTTGGTGCTTTTCAAAATCATTCCTTAGTAATTAGTCAGCAGGTAATCTGGGAAGAATTCTAACTACCCTCTTAATTGTTACGGTCAGGGAAACATACTGACATCTTCAGCATCTTGGATTAAATCATTCTGGAATCTGTGAAAGTCCTGTGTCCTACCACAAGAAAAACACTGAAGTGCTTTCTAGTCTCTGCCAATGAAGACAGCCAAGGAACTGGTTCTGCCTGCAAGCCTCAGCCCTGACACTCGCCTCAGTACACCCAGTGTAGTACCAAAGGGTACTGTAATGCTGATGCAGAGCCAACTGCACCACACAGACATGCCGAGCCCACCGCACATTGGAGGCTGCCCTGAGGGCCAAGTGCTTCAGATAACCTGGTAAATTACACCAAGCAATCAGTGGTGACCGACTATATAGTTTCTTGACCCAGAGAGTTCTGAAAACTAAGCCTCCTTAATAATCTAACATTTTAAAGGAGCTAAAAGAAAGGCTTGTATGATCTCTTTGAAGGATATCTTCTTGGAGATTATTTTTTCCTCTTCTATCAGTTTCATGCCACATTAACTCCACTAGTAACAAAAGCACTGTGTCTAATTTACAAGCAGAACAAATAGACAAAGATGACTTTTGCACGATCTCAGTTCTGTGCCTCTTTATTCCAGTGTAAATTAAGGAAGTAGTCTACCCTCTTGCCCTTGTCATAGATACAATAAAAACCATTATTATAAAGCTAACCCAAATTGCTCCTACACAGTTACTAATCATTGTTATTTTATCTAGAAGATTAACATCCAGTTCCTTCTCAAAGGAGTTGGAAATCAAATGAAGCACGTGGAAATGGACATTAGTGCCTCATCATCACTCCCTGCATGCCACGGGTTCAGTCAGCACAGAATTCAAACGCTTGTCAGAATGGACTATTACCAATACACACGGGTACTCGAGTTCACATAAATCTAGTTTATTGCTGTACTTCTACTAATTTTAAATATTTATTTTCAAGGGCAGCAGAAACAGGACCTTGATACATTCTGGAGTGCATTTTAAGGACTAGAGCAGACATTCAGTGAGATGTCACTGTCCTTAGAATCATTTTCAGACTGATCCTATTGAATCCTAGTTCTGAGAACACAAATTTGGCATTGAAATTTGGCCTTTATGAAAGCAAGCTATTTCCATACTTAAAATCAAGAAATAGTTTTTCAATAACTGTTACAATAATAAAACCTCTCCTGTCCCATATTTATAAGAAAAATTTGCACTTGCAAAGTAGAAACAAATGAAACTAAGTTAAAAGGAAAGCAAGTAAGAGCAGCCTGTTCACACCTACTGGCAGGGGCATGAAACAAACATCAGCACTGTAGTATTTTGTGCAGTGACAGCTTAAAACTTGTTCAAGTCTGCAGCTGTAACATGTACATTATTCTACCTTCATTACATGAGAGCTGCTTGACAGCCCAGTCGCCAGACGAGGCTGAAAATAAAGTCAAAGGTTAACATAAAGGAGGAAAAATGTTGTGATGACAACTTTCCTTAGATGTGCCTTTTTCTACTGCTACCAAGGAACACCTAAACTGTTGACAGGAAAAATCTCTTCATCAGTTCTGAGCCTCCTGACCATCTACTGACAGATCAATGTTCCAATATTTCTATTGATGGACACATAAGGAAAAAGGAAAGTACTGCTCCGAACAAGCTGCGATGGTTTACTGCTGGATTAACCCGGTGCACGGACAGACACCCGGCCCCACTGCTCCACACACCCAGAGGGCTGTACTGCCATGGCACTGGGTGCCTTGACAGGCTGGAGAAATGGGTCAGCAGGCACCTCATAAAGGGAAGCACAAAGTCCCACCCCAGTGAGGAACAACCCCAGGCACCAGTCTATACTGGGGGCCACATGGCTGTAAAGCAACTTGGCAGAGAAGGACCTGGGGGTCCTGGTGGAGTTCAGCAGGAGCCAGGAACATCCCCTTGCCACAATGAAGGCTAATGGTATCCTGGGCTGCTTTAGGTAAAGTGTTGCCAGCAGCTAGAGGGAGGGGAATCCCTCCCCTCTACTCAGCACTGGTGTGGCCACTCCTGGAATGGAGTCCAGCCTGGGCTCACCAGTACAAGAGACAGGGACACACTGGAGAGAGTCCAACAAAAGGCCACGGGGATGATGAAGGGACTGGAGCACCTCACAATTCAGAAGAAGTTGACAGAGCTGGGACTGTTCAGCCTGGAGAAGAGAAGGCTCAGGGGATCTCATCGATGTCTATGAATACCTGAAGGGAGGGAACAAAGAATATGGAGCCAGGCTGTTCTTAGTGGTGCCCAGGGACAGGGCTAGAGGCGATGGGACCAAACTGAAACACAGGAGGTTCCCTCAAACAGCAGGGAACACTTTTTCACTCCACAGGTGACCAAGCCCCGGCACACGTTGCCCAGGGAGGTTAAGGAGTCTCCACCCTTGGTGATAATCAGCAGTTACCTGGACATGGGCAGTTGGCTCTAGGTGGCCCTGCCTGAGCAGGGGGGGCTGGACCAGGTTAACCTTCAGAGGTCCCTTCCAACTTTAATCAGTCTGGGATTCTGTGATTACACTTGAAATTTAGCACCAAAAGAGCCCTACTGTACTGGAGAAGATGGTTTATAGTTTTATATGGCAGGGCTCTAAGTGATTCCTTTCAGAGTGTCTCCATCATATGCAAAATCTTTGGCTCATTTTATGTCAGTCCTTGAGCTGCACGTGAAAAAAGTGTTAGGCTATTCATCACATCCATCTTATTATTTATAGCTAATATTCAAATATGCAAAATATTTTAGTTTCTGAGTATTTCCTAAGCTCTAAATTCTACCTTCTGCTATCCAAATTTCTACAATCCAAACTGTAAGTCTTGGAATCAAAACAGTGTTTCAGAAAGTGCTTTTTGTTAATGACATAAGGACTTAGCTTGGTTCTCACTAATGCAAGCCAGCAAATCATGCTGCTGATGCTATACAAAGAGACTTTATAGCTTCTAGATTGTAATATGAGAATTTTAAGTATGGAACTGCTTCATTTAATCTATTAAATGCATAAACAATAAATAAACCCTGGATATGGACTGCATTGTTGTTACTTCATTTAGACAAACTACTATTTTATCTCTCAAGCCCAGGGAACTATTTGTAGAATAAGTGACTACCAGAGATGGATCAAGGCTATCATTGTGTGACCTTCCACTTGTAGAAAGAATAGTTTATTTGTAAACAGCACTGCATGATGTTTACCATTTTGATTTACAAATATAACACAATGCATGCATTTTAAATTTAACATGATCCTTCTGTTCCCAAAAACTACAGCAATTTTATTTTCTTTCCTGAACTGCTAAGCTCACAGAACAAGTCAGAAAGATTTGTAAGACAAATTTTTGCACAGAAAATGGAACCCTTTTGCTTGAACAATTATTTTTTTCATGTAAAGGCTAGCTGTTGTGTATTCAAATTGGGAAAAAAAATGCCAATGTTTAGTTTTGTGCTAAGGAATATTTGTCAGTAACAATGCTAACCTATCTGCTTACATGGTTTCTACTGAGTACTGAATACTGAAAGCAGATGAAGCTGCATGATCTTTTTTTGCAATGGAAAATACCCTAGTAATCCAATGCATCCCGATTTTAGAACAATGACATAACCAAATCACATTTTAAGTTGTAACAAAAATGGCCACAACTCTTTCCAAAAGAGGTGCTACTTCTAATACTGTTAACATCACAATTAGTTTTTAAGGGAAAAAAGTTTGTAGTTAAACAAGGACTTTGCATCAGAATTGCTGACACTGTCACACAAGATGTTTCACTGCCATAGAACAGCTAGCACAAAGTTCTGCAGGGCAGCTGGCTTAACATTCAGAGTGCAGACCTTCACGTTCAATTCGCGATGGCAAAAGCCGACAGAAGCGCAACATTACAAATCCCTGCATGGATATTTTTAACACCCTTCTGAACAAAGAAGATTCTGAATGCTGTAACAACGATAACTGTGTGAGACTTTAATGCATCCAGAAGCTCAAATTAAATAGCCTTCCATGTTGCAATGAACGACACACAAGTGAGCCTCCTAGTGAGAATGAAGTTTAGCGGGTCAGGACTTTGTGTTGTTTCTGAAGCCTCACCTAGTGCTGCTTAAGGTCTTTCAGCTACAGTTCAGACCCTTTAAGGTCACAAACACCAACATGGTTGTTGTTTCTAAATAAATGTGAATAACAGATAAAAACAGAAATGCTGAACTTATAATTCAATTTTGTCATATAAAAATACCCAAGTGGTAAATGCCTCTGCTGTACAAATTTAAAATAACTGATGCATCTAATAAGCCAGGATCAGATGAAGGTTTTGCCATGACCTTTTTTAAAAAAAAACACCTTTTATTTTTTAAAATATTTGGTGTTAATAATAAATTACATGAAAATGAAAGCAATGCTAGCAATTAATAGCCAATATTAGAAAGCCTGTTGATGGTTCATCACTTTAGACAATTAAGAAATAGTTAATAAAAGTCCATGGTGTAGCAGTCATTAACTACAACTGAACAGGACTGAACGTAAATCCTATATTTCAGTTTCAAATTGAGTCATAGGAAGGTTGAGAGCACCACAAACTGGGAATACTCAATCAGGGAAGGGGAGAGAGAAGAAATAAAGAAAGAGAGCTTTGTAATACACTCTTGGTGACAGCCAGAGGTTCTACACATTTCAGGTTTTAAATTGTACCTTTGGCTGGTTGATGACAGTGTTTAGGAGTAGACAGAGGAGTAATTTGAAAATTCAGACAGCATACTCAAAGAGCATGACACAGCTGTACTTGAAGATGATGGTTCTTCCAGGTAATGACTCATTTTCTGCACAATCAAAAGGCTTCCTGTTAGAGTAACATTTGTCATGACTATGTTGGTCTGAGTAGAAACTTTAATGAACCTGAATATTTCATCATTACTCTGTCAAGAAATCTTTTTTTTTTTTTTTTTGTTCTCCTACTCTGGATAATTCTGTAGCACATAATAGTCACTATGACTGCATCATACTGTGAATTACAACTGCACTAATTTAACAGAGTACAGTTTCATATAATGTGGATGTGCAGTTTAAAAATCCACATTAATATTTCATGCATAACACAAAAGCAAGTGACTTTTTGTAGAATAAATGATTGTCTCCTGTAGCATTCTACGTTTTCAGCAATCATTAGCATTTTGACTATGAACATACGCTTTTTTTGTTTGTTTTTCACTTTCCATACTCAAGCAGGATATTTATGACATCACTTTGACAAGAAGTGCTTACAAAGTGCTAGTATTATACCCTGGCATTTATTAGATATTAATTCCAAGGATATTTTTAAATATATATATACCATTCTTTTTACTTTTAAAGTAATTTAATTACTAATATCTGATATTATAAAACTCTATTTTTAACCACTGAAAATTTCTAAATATAAAGCATGTGAAAAGTATGTTCAGTAAACTATAGCCTTTTAAATTAAAGGCATCAAAAATATTCCTTGTGGCAGAAAAGGTCCTACAGCAGATCTTTAAATAGATGCTTAAATTTTGTCAACATCAGCAAACAGACAAGGAGAAATCCGACAGGAAACCGATAACAAGTTGGAAATACTTGTACATACCAAAATGCTATTCTTTTAACTTCATAATTCTATGTATTTATGAAAATTACTTCAATCCATCAAATTGTGCTGTTCCAACTATGCAGACGTGCCAGTTATTTGACCATTATATTCTGCTGTTTCCATTTTGAGAATGTAGGGGATTATGCTGTCAATGGGCACATTTCCAATGAGACCGGTAAAAAACAGTTCCTCGGTAATGCTAGAGCTCATCAGCCTAAGTGCTGGCAGGCGAACTAGAATCCGGGCTAGCCTGAAAAATAAGTTCAGTGGATTATAAACACACATAGTACCAGTGCAAATTAATCTGTGGCTAAAAGATCCGGATCTGCTTTGATTATTACCGTAATTCGTGAATGGGACTAAAGAGGAGATTAAAGCTAATTGAGCTACCATAAAAAGAATGGTCACTTCCCTATCTTGCAAGTGAAATGAGAAGCACCATCTATCTTTTTGGTTTTCCAAGGAAAAGGACATATTAATGTCCTTTGTAGACACAATGTTTGTATATACAAACACACAATTCTTCTGGTCTGCTTTTGTTCCCAGCTCTGGAAGCACTTAATAGTTCAGGACAATACTGAGACTAATAATATTCCGACTACTGAGAACATTTGTACAATTTTAAGAGTGAAATACTTAATTAAAACTTAAACCATACACAGCATAGTCCTCAGTTGCTTAGCAGCTTACTGACACACCAGAGAGCAAAAATGGGACTGGATATGTATAAAAGGATGAGAGAATCTGCTTTTGATAAGAAAAGGAATTTGGGGGGATGTGCTGTTACCCATACATACTGGTAAATGCTGTGGGTTTTAATGTATCAGGATGTTAACAGACATCCAATAAAATGAAGCAATTGTATTGAATTTCTGGACTTGAAAATGTATTTGAGATTTAGGACAGTGATGAAAGCATATCTGCTGTGTTTATATGGCAGATGTACATCACAAATCCCAAAATAATTAAATTTTCTGATCCAGAGTCATGTAATAGCAAACAGTAGGCAGCACTAAACACAGGACTCTGGAAAATGCTTGAAAATCTGGAGGAAATATATAAGGTCCATTCTGCTAATATACCATATATTGTAAACTTTATGGGAAACTGCAAAAAGATTCAAGCCATGCTGCTGTTTTATTGAAAACTGTACCACTTGTGATTTTATTTCAATTTGTGCCAGCATTGAGCTGACAGAAATAATCAGATTTGTACACTAACATATCTATGGGTAAGCATGGTGACATACACAACATCCATTAAAACAGAGGATGTTGTTTGGAAAATTTAACTCTGATTTGCTTCCTTGAGCTGCTGTTGGGATAAGTATGTGGACCAAATTCTAGATTTCTTTTTATGGCAGATATCCAGCTCTCACAGATTAAACCAGAGCAGTTTAATTTGTACACAGAAGAATAATTTGAGGCTCTTTCTGAGGTAGAGTATCCCATCTTCATTGTACCTATCTCAGATGCCTTTTCTGTTGCTCCACACAATGTTAACTCTGCAAGATCAGTGCAGAAATCAGTTTCTGAGATGGCAGAGGCTCTCTCTTTTACAGGCTGCTTGTTTTTTTTTTAATTACACTACTCTTAGACCTTGCTTAACTGTTTGGGTTGCATACTTCTTTACCAGTAAAAGAGAACGTGTTATATTGCTAGACAGTTAGAATTTTACTTATAATGCAGAGAACAATCGAGTTGATAAAATTTAAAGTTGTGTTGATGGACATAATTATAAAATAGGATAATTATTTCCAGCAAGCAAGAAACAGTAACAGTTGAGAGGTGAAAAAACAAGTTCAACACTTTAAAAGAGAAGTCCTTGGAAATTTTTAGTATAGGACAAAATAAGTAGGGTGTGGAAATTTCTTATGAACAGAAGCCAAAGAGTTCATCATGTATTCCTTATTGTTCCAAGGTTTATAAACTGTTTTAATACTGTTCTGCATATGTAACTTGACAAAAATTTAAAATGTTATAATCACCTCTAGTTTTCTCAAAGCCTTTTGACAACTAGCTTGCTGGGGGGAGGCAGTTTGAATTACAAGTTTGAAGCAGTTGAGAAAGTAATTCTTGAGAAATCTAATAAAGTAAGCCTGTTTACTTTTCTAAACTTGGCAAGGAGACCCTAAAAAAAAAAAAAGTACTACAGTTTTAATTTACATGGAAGAAACCACCTGTCTTTAAACAAACCTGCTTGCTTTTATAAATAAGGTTCTAGTTCCTTCTCATCGCTAGTCAAAAAAGAAGAGAGGTCAAAAAGGAAATTTTTACATCAATGATGTTCTTTGTACTTTTTCCAGGTATGGCTCACAACATTACTTTGGGTACTATAGACAATAAATACCTATATGTATCTTCTGGATAGGTTTTTTGTACATAGTCCTGCAATTCCATCTGTGCCTTCTCCTGGAATTTTTCTATTTGGGTTGAACTGGTCAGACCAGGATGATCTAAAGAAACAAAACATTTCTGTATGTCGATTGTTTCCCTATACATTGCAAAATATATGTAGTTATAATATTCTCATGTTTAATTTTCTGAAAATATTTCTCTTGCACTGTGCTGTTTAACATGTTAGCTGTATAAAGGAAACCACTCAATTGAACATCTGCTTCCTGGCTTCAGAATTAGCTTGCTCACTTTTCTCTCTACAGCTGTGTGTATTCACAAGAAAGCAGAAAAAGATTAAGCCTGTAGGTATGTACCAGGCAATCACACTCCTAATTTATCTTTCTAACCTTGCTTTTTCACATGTGCCTCTGATTTTGACTAGCTATGCTGATAGAGCAGTATCTAGGATTGTTTTATTGACACATCAATTTCCTGACCTTTCTGAGTCAGTCTCATGTTTTAAATCCAGCTCACTCAGCTCCCAAAAGAAAGTCACATCATCAGTAAAAAAGCTGAAAATATGACATATCTGACTATGGCCAAGCATCTTCAGTGTAGTGTTGAAACTGCTCTCCACTAAAATTGAGAAAAAGCTAGCTTGAGTTTGGAGAGCTTCTTGCACCTCCAACTTGAACAATAACCCTAATAAACTTAACCCTAATTGTATAATCCGAAAAAAAAATAATTCAAAAGCAAATTTCAAGACACAAATATCTTCTAATTAAAATAAGTTTTATTACAAAGAAAAAACTAATATCAATGCAAAAAAACCCCACCCAAAACCAAAACAAAAAACCCCGCCTGCTAACAAGGCACACATTTCTTTTTACCTTGTAAAATGTAAAGTGGTAAGCACCTTTGAATTAAATAATTTACAGTTCAGAGCAAGATTTTCCCTTTCACTCAGCCTCTCAGCAGTTTTAAATTAACATGTGTTCTAGAGACTGTCACTGCTTGTTCCTTTAATGTCCTTACCTTACCATTCCAGAAAATCTCAAGTGTCGTCTTTGAGTAAATCCTCACATCTCAAACACTGCTGATCATGCTTTAGTTGTCTGCTGTCATTTTTTTGGTAGCATATGGAAGACAGCCTGTTTACATTTAGTTTTGGATATTTTGTGGAAGTTCTATATAAAATGCAACACTATTTCTGATGCTATTTCAGTGATCACTCTTATGAGTGTATTCAAAGATTAAAATTTGAGCCAGTTTTTTTTTGTCACTGTGAGAGTGTATTTCCTCTATCCTTCCTGATGTTTACTTCACTAATATTGCTACTAACATTGCTACTACACCAGGTAACTTATTACTCATAGATTCTTAGCTGAAGGTAACGGAGAGTCTAGTCTTCTAAGACAGGTGTCCAGGAATATCCTAATATATTGGAACTGTAAATGACACCAATGTGTTGCTCCGAAGTCATTTTTAAAACACATATTGTTTATGATGAATCATTACAGGACAATAATTTTATCTGCAGCTTAACACATCAGCCTCACCTCAACAGTCTCGTAAAAAAAAAAAACCTGCTAAAACATGTAACATGAATGCTTATCACTTAAAAATATAAGGTTACTAAATTTCTTACCAGGGCTAAAGAGGACTATAGCTTTAAGGTATGCATATTCATATCCATCAATATCAAGCTTGGCCATGCTGTTACAGAACTCCTGAAGTTTCCAGATGTGTTCCATGACTTGCTTTATTCTGTCTCCAGAAAGTTTATCTACAAAAAGATATTGCTTACTATTTCACGTGAGCTCAAGTACATCTGATATAATAACCAACATTCTTTTATAAAAGTTTTTTGCACCATTTCCTATCTTTAACCACTTAACATATAAGGATGGTTTGAATGATTATGCAAGTGTAGATTTATAAAGCTGAGTCAGACATAGGGCTGGCAAACAGAATGATAACTCTTGGATAATTTTTCCAGTACAGCATAACCTGCAACACCAATCTTATTCCAGTGATGAACTGTTCTGAGCAGGCTCTCAAATTATGGGGGTAAGTTACAACTGAGTGGTATTAGCTGCTCAGCTAAGGATGGAGAAATTTCTACTTTTTCTATTTTTGGAAATACAGATCCTGTCTGACTGCCTATCTGCAGATTAGCAGAGGAATGAAAACCTTAGAGATTACATTAACGAAATCTTTGAATATATAATTACTATCACCAAACTTCAGTGATAAGTCAATTCACAAGGGATATATATTTTTCTCAAGAGACACTTTATAATCCTTCTATTCTAGTCATGATCTCTAATACCAATATTTTATATAGCTTTGACTTAAATATTATATCTTTGTCAACAGAACAAATAGTGTACATGATTGCTAAGGCACGTACGCCTTAAAGTGAATCTCTGAAGTAACTTATGCTTATTTTACATATTTTCAGAAACTGCAGTAAAAAGATTATATAGAAGAAACATTTTTTGCACAATGTCTTAAAATAAGAATGAAAGCATAATATAAATTTCTAAAATACATGGATTACAATATGTGTTATGATACGTTAGTTACTCAAGATGGATTTAGATAGACATGATAATATTTTTATTTCTGTATTAAGTGGGAAACAATGCTACAGAAATAGTCAGGAAAAGTGAACTTGAATTCCAGAGTTTCCAAATAACCTCATGATTAACATGCTTCCTAAAGTAAATTTGAATTTTTTTCACTTTGACTTGAATTTTATAGTTATAGCACACAATGTATTATAAAATAACTTTGCACAGTAGATAAATCATCAACAAACCATAATGAAACAAAATCATTCCTTTTGCTTGGCCATTCTCTAGTAACACAGTATGACTAAAAGTACAGGTTGTAGAACAAATTTATTTCTTTCTTTTATAAAAGCCAGATTAAGTGTGTAACAGTCCCACACTTCTCCACCAACTCACTGCCTTGGGTGTAGGTAGAATAGACAGCTTTATTTATTCTGGCAGATACAATTAAAAGCCCAACCCTGTGTAGAACATAAAATGTGCACGTTTCCCTACTGATCTTTTAAACTCTTGCCTCTATGTGCAGGAAAGAAGCATCAATTTATTGTTATTTGAGGACTTATCCAGGCTCTCTTAAGTTACCAAAAAAAAAAAAAAAATTAAAAATCCCCAACCCAAAATTTAACATCCCCACAATCCATACTATATTCATTATGAAAGCATACTATTAATTTAAGAATGAAATTTCTAATTTACTTTATCACTATTAAGCAAATAAAGTAGATTAAAACAAATGCACTTTACTAGGACTGAAGGATATTACACATTTTTTCACATTATCTACTTTTTTACATTTTATATATGCTGTGTTTGAAGAGTTTATAGTACACAGTGAATGCTATTTTCATGCTAATCAATCATATTGGTTGGAAACATTCTTTAAGAATAAAAAACCCCAAACATAACAGATTATAATCCACTGTAGATAGAGTCATCATTATCAACAGGCCCTCACTGAATTAAAAAAACCAAAATTACATAAATCTTGGTAAGAGTGTCAAGAAAAGAGGTTGTTTAATGCTTCAGAAGGTACTTAAAAGTACATTAGTCGTTACTGCATTACAGCAGAATACAAGACCATTATATTTGCAAGAGTATTATTCTTGTGATACTTGGAAACGCTACAGTGTTACACTGCAAAGAGAAGGAAAGTTCTGAAAGAAAAAAATCTGGTGTAGTCTGGAAGAAGACCTCATTATGCTAAGAGGAAAAACAAAAAAACCCCACATCTGGTAGTGAGCAGACCCAACTTTAGGATGCAGTTGTCTTTATACTGTCAGTCAGATGTAGATGACAGGAGAACACACTCTTCAGCCTTATCCCCACTTCCTCTACAGACAGTTCTACACCACGGAAGTCTCTGAGTTCAGTTCAACAAAAGCTGTAGATCATCAGAGGAAAGGTAATTATGCAAGGGAAGGCTTCTCCTTCCTCTAGATCCTGGTGAACAATTCTGCCACCAATTTTGAAACACCCGATGAGAAACGTTACACAAATATCCCTGTAGTGATGACAGGACTGAACACATGTTAATGATGACCCACTGGAAACATACCTTCCTGTATGCTGTTCTGGAGATGGTTGACAATAGCTGCTAAGATCGTGGACAGGCTCATCACCTGCGCACACTGTGCCAGGCCCAAGGTAAAGAGCTCGTTCCAGCAGGCACGCACAAGGCTCGTATTGCAGTCCTGCCTGTGGGCAACAGAAAATCATACGACTGTGGGCAGGTGTGTATCGGGGTAGTATTACCCTATGCAACTGTTAATTTTAACAATTAATAATACAGATTAATGTATTCCAAACCACTGTACTAAAAGGCATATACTGGCACATTGCAGAAGGCAAAAAGAAGTGATAAGCCAACCACAGGAAATAATTCAAGGCTTACTGTAAAGTGGTGCTCGCCAGTTCTTTACCAAGATATATTTCTACAAATTAAATTCTTGCTTTTGATTTGGCACTAGCTTCTGTAACCACGATAATATCAGATATTGTAGCTCTCCACTACTCTGCCATCTTCTGTTTTATTCTTCAAAAGGGAAAATATTGTATAGTCTTCACCCATTTTAGAAAGTGCATTAAACTTTTTTAATTTAAAAATTCAAATTGGCAGACAAGTATTCAGATCGTGGTTAAGTTCATTAGAAATCAAATAATGCAACAGAATATGTCAATTTACCCAAGAGCTTGAAATGCAGGTATGGACCTAGCCCAGTGCATAGAGAGGAAAAGTAGTCGTGATGCTGACTCACAGATGTAGTGTACATTAAGGTACTCTGGCATTGGACTGGGCATTGTCAGCTGTAAAAAAATAAACAAACAGTACAATATACATAGTTAAGACATAAAACAGATTTCATTATCAATGAGATAGCCCACAAAAATATTCAAACAATACTCACAGTCTGTCCTAAGCAGTTAGGTGACAAGAAATTGTCAATGGAAAACTGTACTAAACTGAGTATACACTCATTACTGCTGGCAAGGAATGCAAAATGGGATGGAATACAAGAAATTACGTGTGAGAGAGCTCAAATATTACCTTCTGAATTGTTTTAATACTCATGTATTAATTAAATCTATATGTTTCATTTCTCTGAGGAGACTTGTTTAGTATCACAGCATTATAAAAGAGCATTTAATACTTTTTAAGAAGCAGCAGAATATCTAAAATACAGATTTCTTTTAAGTGGGAAAGTCATGTAATAGGTTATCTACAATCAAAAATCACCATCAATGGGAATAAGCAGTTTATGATAAAAGTTTGACTACATTATTACTTGTTTCAGTAATGATTTGTGTATTTCCTGCAACAGTGCAATCTGACTGCAGCAAGATGAACATTTACTGTTTCAAGCACGCTGTGTATCAACATGTATTTAAACGAAGCTGAAGCATCTGTGAAATGCAAGACCTTCAATGTTCTAACAATGAACATTTACCAAGGTGCTCTAACCTCTACCTGAAGAGGCCTTTTAGATCACAGATTTACACTGTCTAGAATTATAAATTAAGATGGACTTCATATTACATAGATGATATTGGAAGTGATATTAAAAACTGTAAAGCATCTTTCTATGAAAAGGTCTTATGATCATAACACCTATAGTCTTTTGATACAGCAGGCAAGAGTTAAAATTGTAGTAGAAGCTTTGCAACAGGATGTGGTATCCTAGATTACATTCCCAAAATTAAATAGAAGAATAAAGAAAATATACTAAACTGATTTTGGATATGTCTTAAGTGTGTGTTCAGAAGACATTTACTGAAGCACGTACCTTAAATGTGACATGTGTATCTGTAAGTAGGGGTCCTTCCACTTCAATAATTGGTGTTGACTGATCCCTACTGATTACATGAATATTCCCCCCTCCTGTAGGATCCACCCCATCTGCCAAGTTATGAGCTGCTGTACCATCTGTGGTATTAAGTGCTTTAGCCAAAGTATCAAATGCCCTGGAAAAAAATTGGAACAGCAACTAACAATGAAAAATTTTCCACTATGAGGTAATGTATACAGGAACTGTTTATGCTAAGGCACAACGTCAGACCTTTCATTACATCCTCAGTAGTACTGCTCAGACATTAATAAAAGGAATACATCTGCCCATATGTCACTGGAAAGAGATGATCCTGAAAGGAAGGAACTTTTTATCACTGCAAATCCTACTCTAATAGTTTTATGCTAGTATTGCTACCAGTTAAGGTATATCTTGTGCTTACCATTCCCTACTGCTGCCTCCGCACCTTGGGATGTTTAACAGGTTATGTATTATTGACAGGAGGCACTCTGGAGAACACCCTGCAATCCCCATCCTTAATGCCCAATTTCTTGGAACAGTACAAAATAGTGTGATTCTCTTCTAGACAAAATGCCTGAATTTTCTTTAATAAAGACAACAAAAGCTTCAACCTCTTTCTGAACATTGGAGAAAGAGAGAAAAGTTATCTTAATCTTAAGTACTTTTTCCCTACAATATCAGCAGGTATTAGGGCAGTACAATCTCAAAAAGAAATCTGCAGTAATACAGACCCCTGAACAGCAGGACTGAGGGCATGAGCACCGTGCAGGAGAAGCTTCCACATAGCAAGCCCATCACATAAAGGCATACCAAAACACTGCTATTTTCAGAGTCTTGCAAGGTCACAAACAAGTAAGTTACTGGTTCTCCATGCACGAAATCTCATCTAGCTTCAGAAAACTACGTTTATAACATAGCACACAGTTCTTCACAAGATGACAACAGCCACACTTGGACTCCTAAAGAATTGGTTTTGTGTTTCTAAGTAGGGGGCAGTCTCTACTGTGTTTAGTGTTATGATGCCAAATTACTTCAATAAATGAGTATAAGCATACACCATAAAAAAAATACAAACTACTAATATGCAAATATAAATGCATACCGTGTAATTTCACTCGCAGATTGCTCCTCTTGTTGAACTTCAGAAGTATCTCCATTATTTAGTGACTCATTGAGATTAGCAAGAGATGTTACAACATTTGCTAGTGTTCCTAAAGCACCCTGGCTTGTTTCAGCCTAAAAATGAAGAACAACATTCACAGATCAAAATTACAGGTGATATATCATATACATAATTTTTTTCCCTAATCTACCTTTTCCTTCCTCCTTAACACCCACAGGAAGAACAATGCCTATGTTCTTTCAATCTTGTCATCTTCCCTAAATCCTTTTGTAATCATCAATCCTAGCTCCAGTTGACATATGTGAGGAACTACTTGTGGCAGAACCTTTGCCTGTGAAACGTTCCTGTTGATCAGCTTCTTACCTCCATTTTTGCAGAACTTCAGACTTACCCCAACCATATCTTTGCAAAGAGCAAGAATTACTTGTGTCTATGTGCATACTTGAAATAATCTGAACAATATATGTTCAGAACTGAAAGAATAATACCTTAGAGTCAGCAGCTAGGAGGACTGTACCATCATCCCTGATCAAAGGCTGCTGAATATTCACAAGCATTCCTGGATCAAGAAGACCTGCTGATCTGTTCAAAAGCATAAGAGAGTCAGTAGTATTTTACAATAATCATATGAATGTGTAACAACCCATATCAGAATGAAAGGGATAAACAATTTTTCAGTTAACAGTTTAATGAATCTCAGACTTTATAATCAGGATTTAAGTCTGTAGCTTGAAAGACAGAAAAGACTGGACAATGTTTTCCTGTGCAAAAGTAGTAACAACTTCCTCAATACATATCTTGTAATTTGCTTTTTATGCTGGTTTATTCTTTCTTAGGAACAGCTGTTGTCTTCTCATGCTACTCAGCAAGAGTAAGTTTGTTAGTTATGTAACACTCAAAGTCTACGTAAGCCAATACAGTCGGATGTGCAACAGGTTGAGGCTGCAGATTGGTCTTGGTAATGGAAAGAGATGATGTGTGAACTGGAGCTCTTTTCTGTCCAATTCTTTAATGCAGACAGGGGAAGAAAACAAAAAAGTGTATAGATGTGCCTGCAAAGTAACATGCACAAATAAAGACAAAGCCCCATTAAACTGAGGTACTCACCGCGTCCCATCTTTATCTGCCACAAATGTTGGGGTTGCTATTAGAGGGCTTCGTAGATCTTTTCTGATATAGATTTTTTCAGTGGAAGCTGCACAGTTGGTTGGTTTTTCACGGTGCACATCAAAAGGCTTTCTTTCACTTTGAACCGCTACATAATGACAGAAACAAGCATATATGAAAGGAAAAATACTAAGATGGAACATTCTGCAAAAGTTTTTTTTCAAATTGTTTATTCCTTTACTTTTTACAGGTAAAGCTATACCTAAATATTAGACGCAGTCATCCTCAGAATGATTCAAAACATCGTGAACCCAGAATGACCCCAGAAAAAGTCAAGTAACATAAAAGATGCAGGTTAATTGCCTGGAAGACGAGTCTCTGCCCGATATGTAATTCACTGACACCCATTCATCCCGCCCAGTTATGAAACTGTTCCAAAACTAACCTCTTCAGAACTTACCATATCTCTTCTTGCTAACTGGAAGAAAATAAGCTCAGTCACCAGTGTGCCAATAAAGTGGGGTAAATCTTTTAATTAAAATAGTAAGATACACTAACTTTGTAATTTTAAGGGAAGTGAAAAGTGCATCACCGTAATATTAAAGTTTATATCTTTATATATAAAGGCATATATAATAATCTTTACGACATTGTTATCATAGTTGTTATTAATATTACAGAAAGTTATCTGGAATCTAAGTCACTAAACTGCTCTATAGCTTGGCATAAAACTAGACTACATCAATTTTCACCTGAAAATGAGGATAATAAAATTAATAAAAGGCTATGGAGATGCGATTTTGAAAACTGTTGCATTAATATTAATTGTTACACACTTTACTAATTTAAGGCATAGTAATAAATGGAGATAATATTTCTGTGCTATTCATTTTAAAAATCAATCCTACAGCAGTTACTGCTGTAGATTATTAACACTATTAAGATGCAAACAAAAAAATTCCACCCTTCTCTATAGCCCTTTTGAATGTAACACTAAAATACAGATTCTGAATGTGGAATATTAGCCTCAGATTCATGTCCATCCACGTTAAAATATTTTGTGTTATAAACATACACTGTGTTTGCAACATACATTCTAAAGAAGGCTTTAATTGGGCTCCTCAAAGACTACAGTAGTATGAGACATGGTTCAAAACTAATCACTACTGCATCTCAGACATAAAACGGTGATGAAAGAGAGGTATGGCAGATGCTTTGGCTGTCCAAAGTTCTGTTAACTTCAAGCAACTTAACACGAAAATGGAGAGAACACACTAAAAAGTAGTAGTCCACATATTTATTATTTGGTAGGCCCAGCATTACATTGAGTACACAACACTCACATTCCATTTTCATGCCCATCTCTAGACATTTCTTAAGTCTACAAAACTGGCAGCGATTGCGATGGTGTTTATTGATGATACAGTCCTGGTTGCTACGACAACTGTAGGTCAAATTCTTCCTCACACTCCTTTTAAAGAAACCTTTGCATCCCTCACAACTGACAGCACCATAGTGACGACCTAGGAAAGAGATACTGTTAATAGATGGAAATCCCTTATATTTTAGCATATTTATCTTAAGCAAGTAAAACACTGTAAAAGCCACCTTCTTAAATTTATTTTGTATTCTTACCATCATTTTGAACTATGAAAGCATTGTTAAAGTCTTCCATGATGTTTCTTATTTACCTATTGTCGGGGCTTTTGGTGGGAAAGAGGAGAGAAGAGAGGAAGGCTAAGGCTACTTCTGAATAACAGACCTGTGAAGTGATAGCTCCCATTCTGGATAATCTGCTGTTACAGGTTGCAGGATACATTAAAAGGACATACAAGCTAAGAGACTGAGTATTTGCAGAATATAAGTAACTTTACAATAAAATTTGAAATGCAATCTTAACTAAAAATTCTTATACATATCAATTCTGGTATTGTTTCAATAAAAGAAAGTGAGAGAGTGAGACAAAAAGGTGTCTTCTCAACAGCATGAAAGCAGTCTGCCTCCTTGACTACTGTAGAAATTTTACCTCATAGACTCCTTGTTACTGCATGGATCTGAAACACTGAGGATTCAACTGATCATTACTTGCCTTTTTCCGTGGTAGTGAAAGACCAAAATCTACTGTTTTAAGTTTGTTAGAGAGCACTAAGAAGTGTTTTCCTGGAGCAGGTAGACTTTTCTGTGTGACATGTTTATTGCATGGTTGCCTGTTGCTGTGGAGAACCGGACTAAATGCTTCAAATAGTGTCTTTTCAGTTACCAGGAGGCTACTGAATCATTATTTAGTCTTTCAGACCATCCTGATTTATCATACGCTCCCACCGAAGTACAAACTAATATTCTTCCAAAGAGAATTTAACTGTTCTGTGTGCATAAATACAAAGTATAATCCACCTTAGAGTCAACTGTTTTTGCCATCAGCATGGCTAGAATCAGTTAAAATACTCCTCCTTGCATCCCAGTCATCCTTTCAATCAAGTTTCTTTACTATAACTTTCTATGCTTCCTTACCTGATGCTTTATCACCACAGACTACGCAATATTCTACTACCTGGGGCCTCTGAACATCAGTTTTTCCCAGCAAACGTTCCACCGATGCAGAGTCTGTCACTATCTAAAACAAAATTCCAAACAAAAAAAGGCAGTAAGCCCTTATTTCTTCTGATATGAAAGTAAGGAGCTTTGCCTACAAAACATGACTGCTGTATCAACTGAGAAGAGGTGGCTGAATTTGGGAAATACAAGACATGGAATGAAATTAAGTAGTATAAAATGTAAGGTAATGAGTTTTTACTGACATTAAAGTCCTGTCAATTAAACTCCTAGCTTTGTTCAGTACAAGTCAGTTTCCCCACTTGTGCAGCCAACAGTACTCTTCCATTCTTGCTATTACTCTCAAACAGTGGCTATATTTTTAGCCAAAGATGGCTGTACTTCCAATGCTCTAACCCTCTACTCCTTCTCTAGCTATTAGGGATATATGGTTCAGAGAGGAGAGCCTGAAAGTTAGACTCGCTACAGAAATAGTTTAGCTTCTGAAGGACTTGGATTCCAAAACATCTATTCAGAACATTCCACTTAGGACAGAAAAATAAAATAGCCATCCTCTTTAATATCAGATAATCCATTTACCATAGTAAAATAAATTTCAAAAGACTGACAATATAAGTTTTCCAAATATTTCTGTAAGAATGATATCTTTCCCTGTAAAATTTTCTTCACTGTAACAATAACAATAGGGAGCAGCCACTTTTTTTTTTTTTTAAGAATTCCAAGAAGATATCTCAATCACTAGAGATAGATTAATGTTCATATAATTTGTTTTGCAAAGCTCTCATTGGTCTGGATTATGCTCAAGATCCACAAGCAACTATAACAGAGAGTATCTTCTGCTCCAAAGAGCTTTTACTGCCACGTCTTGATACTGTATTGTGAACACAGGTGAGTATACCTGTGAATCTTGAACAGAAAATCCCGGCACTCCTCACAAGCACCATCTTACACTTTTAGAATGTTACTGAGAACACACACGAGGTGATGAATGCAATGGAATGCATGAGGAACATGAAGACAGGAGACTTTATGTTTGTGTAATAAAGCCTACAATTAGTATGGTCTAATCCACATGATTAGATCTTTATAAAGCTATTGCAATTTGTCTTAAAGCAATTATAATCTTAAATATTCTAGAAATCAAAAACTCAGACCAAAAAGATCTACCTCGATTGCTGTGGTTACCTGAATTCTGCCTGGCACAATGTTGTCCGTGGTGGTAAAGATAAGCTGTTTGGCATTAGATGTCTCGGGTGCTGCCAGTATCACCTTTCCTGCACCAGTTCCGTCTGGACTGGCTAAAATAAACTGCTGCTTTGGAGACACAGCTGAGTCCACTGCTGTGACTATTTGGATTTTTTGACCTGTCTGCTGATCTGTCACAATCTGTAAAACATATTGAAGAATTTTATGAGCCTCAGAAAACTTTACATTTTAAAACCTTACATTCTGTCTCAGAATTATATGATACTCTCTGACAATTACCCTTGTTACTTATTTTGCTATTTGTAAATTTATTACACTGGTGCAAAGTTACTGCAGCTACCTATGTAAGTGCTAAAGAAGAAAATCAAACCAAATGCATATACTTATGTACATATACATGTGTCGAAACAGATGGAAAATACAAGACAGTTGTGAAAAGCGTGAGTTTGATACTGTTAATAATGAAGAGATGCGTGGAAATCTTAACATCACATTTAACTGTTCAAAAAGAGTTAAAATATAGCAAATCCCAGATGGAGTAAGAACATAATGTAGTGTTAAGGACTGCAGCTGATGAATTGCAGGTATATATGCAGTTTATACTCAGCCTAGTGAGACAGCATAATGGAAATTTCATTATATCATACAGTATCTTGAATTGGAAGGGACCAGTAAGGATCATCAAGTCCAACTCCCTGGTCCTCGCCTGACTACCTAACACTAAACCACATGACTAAGAGCACGTCCAGATGCACCCTGAACTCTGACAGGCTTGCTGCCTTGACCACTTCCTAATGTCCAATATGAACCTGATCTAACAGAGCTGCATTTAACTGCCTGTGCTGAGAGATCAGCAAGCACCCCTGCATCCACTGCCCGTTTGAGGAAGGTGTGAATTGTGATAAGGTCACCCCTCAACCTTTTCCTGTTAAATTGCTCACTTGATCTTGTTAAATTTCATGTGGTTGATGGCGCTCTCTAGTCTATCCAGATTTTTCGGTAAAGTTTCTCTGCTCTCAAGGGAGTCCACAGCTCCTCCTAATTTAGTTTCATCGGCAAAGTTACTTAATGTACATTCAATTCCAACCTCCAGATCATTTATAAAAACATTAAATTAAAAAACACTCCAGCTGACAAGAAAAAAACTAGAGTGGTATGTTCTTGAGATTTGTATTCATTTGCTATACACTTCACTGTGAAAGCTATCTTTAAATAATACATTTATGTATTTGGCTTAATGTCAGAGTAAAAACTGCTACTGAAAATAAAACATGAAGTGAATTTACATGCTCTGACATTGCTATGAAATTGACTGTATTAGGACTCATAATAACAGTGTGCTTATTTCCCTAATTTCCATTACCTAGTCTTTTAGTCTAGTTTTCATGTAGTATATCTTACAGAAAGACATACATTAATAGTTTAATAATAAGACTATACTAATAGCTTTACTAAGCTAGACTGCCTGATAAAGGCATTAGAACTACATAAAGCAGGAGTTGAATTACAGAGCTGATGATTTTTCTAAATTACAGAAACTCTTCAGGAAAGATTAATCTCACATTTTTTGATTACAAACCCAAAGAAACTGGCACAAATGAAATGGTACTCAAAGCTGGGGGTGAAGCAAGCCTACTGCTGAATTTTGGACAAGACAGAGCTTTTCTGGGACTTTTTAGATTCTTCTATTTACAGAGCATGGTAAGTAATTTCAGGTCTCACAACCATTTGCATTGTACTCCATGCACTTATGCATGGAGTGCATAAGTGCATGGAGTCTACAAACATAAAGCTCCAAAGAAGTTCAAAGGTTAAAGGACAATCACTGCACTTCAGCCCCACCCTTACAACCATTAACTTCTTAAACGCCTGAGAGTTTTCCCTCCTTTCCTCAGCCTCCATCATTTTCCTATAAATATTAATTAATGGGACAATTGACAATTTGGATTAAGACTAACACCACTATGATAATGCCCATATTTGTTGTGAGCAAGCAGGAACCCTTTTCTTCTCATTTGAGTGTCCTCCTCCATCATGGACTTGTGTAGTTTCTGGGGTGGGGTTTTTGGGTTTGTGGTTTTTGTTATTTTGGTTTTTTTTTTTTTAACATATTTATTTTAATTTTCCACAAATATCAGTGATATAAAGAAGTATTACTTTGCAGAATTGAACAAAGTTACAATGTAAACACCTACCTTGTGTATGCTTAATATTCAGTATGCTTCAGTTATAAATGCTGTGAGAACATCTACCTTGTAATGAAATATTGATACATATTGATATGATTACCAGGCAAAATAGAGATAACATTACCAGACAACTGTATCAAAAATAGAAAAACTTCCATGATAATAAAATCTGGAGAACCACACTTGTAGTCCATAGAGGGGTACCTGGGCCAGGCAGGAGCCCACCATGGAGCAGGTGGACAAATATGTGACCTACATTGGAGCAAGCCCCTGCAGCACGTGGAGAGAGAGATAAGAGGCAGAGAGACGGAGACCCACCCCGGAGCAGGTTTTCTGGGGGGGNGGGGGGGGGCTTGTGACTCTGTGGGGGACCAGGCTGGGGGCAGCAGTCTGGGACCGAGAGACTGAGAGACATTCTATGAGTTTATAGCAGTGACCCACACTGGGGTGGTTGGTGAAGAGCCGAGGCCCCGTGGGAGAGGACTCGTGTGGAGAAGGTCATGGAGGACTGTTGTGGGAGCCCACTCTGGCCCAGGGTAAGATTGTGAGAAATGCTCCCCTCCCACACCTCAAGAAGGGCAACAACTCATGAGGAGCTCATTAATATAAAGGGTGAGTGTCAGGAGGATGGAGCCAGGCTCTTCTCAGTGATGGCCAGTGACAGGACAAGGGGCAACAGGTCCAAGCTGGAGCACAGAAGTTCCATGTCAATGTAAGGAAGAACTTTTTCCCTGTGAGGGTGATGGAGCCCTGGGACAGGCTGCCCAGAGAGGTTGTGGAGTCTCCTTCTCTGGAGACATACAAGACCAATCTGGACATGTTCCTGTGTGATCTAATCTAGATGATCCTGCCCATGCAATGGGGTTGGACTGGCTGATCTTTTGGTGTCCCTTCCAACTCCTGACAGTCTGCAATTTCTGTGAACTGAGTGAAGACTGAAGCCTCCATTCCCTATTATCCCCGCCTTTCACTTGTGCCATCCTGGGCAGGAGAAAATCATGAATCAAGTTGAGTCTCCAGAGAAG
>VXBZ01005404.1:116023-126798 GCA_013399135.1 Heliornis fulica
TGGGGGGGGGGTGGTTGTATTGGTTTGTTTTTTTTGTGGATTGGTTTGTTTGTTTTCCAAATACAAGCATGAGATGAAGCTGTAATATCACTCTTTACACACAGATGAATCTATTGATGTAGATGTCTATATGCATTTTTTCCACTATTGGTACATGCTTTCTTGTCATTCTTAGTTTGGAACAGGACTATGCAAAATATGCAGCTTAGTCAAATAAAATCAAAACAAGGTGTATCAAAATTATCTAGAAATTCTTGAAGAATTAGAACATGGCTAGTACCAGACCTCCTCTTGTTAGTTTGTTTTCAAGAGGGAAACCTAAATCCTTCTTCTACTTCCAATATAGTCAGGTAGAAGAAAATCACATACAGTTATTTGTGCTGTACTCATTACAAAAACTGTGCTTCCTTGGTACATTTTACAACTTCCTAGGCTGTGACATGGCTCAGTGCTCTGATTCTGGTGAGAAAACTAAAACAAAGCAAGTAATTTGGTTCCAAAGCCATACACTGCAGAGTTCACAAGAATTTTCAAGAAAGTTGCAAAAATCTTTGAACAGTTAGTACACACAAGACACTAGCATGCTGGGATAACTACAGCAAATCCAGAGGTGACATTGGTGTTCGCAGTCAAGAGTGCAACATGGATATTCAGTCACATTCTTTAGTGAAAGTTATTGTATAAAATGATTGACAAACACAGTAATATCTAAAAGGCTGCTTACAGCAAATTTTACACATGCAGTGTATCTGAACAACAAGCATTGCCAATTCTTACAATATAAATTAAAATGGACATCACAGTTCAGTTGGAAAAAATACTGCAGTGATGTACTTTATAAAAAGAATAAACTGAATATGGCACTACTGGTTTCTTCTACACATAGTTTAAACTGTAAATACTTAATGAAAACAACGCATATAGGACCAAACTCTTTTCTTTGGAAAAATGTTCTATAATGTTAATGGCTTAAAAAATGGGATTTTTATGTAAGTCTGTCTAATGCAAAATAAACCTTACTTACACCTTAGAATCAATTTTATGTCTTGATAATTTAATCATTTTAATTAACTTTAAACAATCTTAGAATGATTTGGTTATCCAAATCTATGTAGCTGGAAAACAGGGTAGAGTCAGTTTAGACATTATTTAAACTTGCATGGAAAAACTTTAATTTTGTAAGCTTTCCAATTTACTTGTCATGTAAAGAAAAAAAAACCCTATTTGGATAGCAAGGAAAATTAATGCAGCCTCTTTAGGAGAGCAAAGATGTTAAAATACAGAGCAGTTAATGAAGGCATATTACTCTCCTGTACGTAATTAGTCCCATATACTGTGTAAGTAAGTCCTAAATCAAACATACGATCTCTAACTATCTTTAATACACAGGTCACAGAAGTTGAATGATAAATGAGAAAAATATACAAGAGAGATGTAGAAAAAGTAGAAACTTCTAATTATTGGATGATACAAGGCATTAAGGAGCAGAAAACAATACACCTAGGCAAGGAAAAAACCCAGACTCCCAAAATCAAGACTCTTTCAAGCTATTCCTAACACAATGAAGCTGTGATTGCCTTATCCTCCACGCCAAACTGTTATCTAAGCTATGCACCCTTTAAAAATTCTAAATTAGAACAATAAGATCTTTTAAAACTGTTTTCCAATTCTTTCACCTTCAGTTATAGGAGCCTTAGCCTTTCTTTGAAGCATCTTTGAACCTTACACCATGACACTCTGCAAGAATGCGGGAAGAGAGATCTACATTTCCATGTTGTTTGATAGCAGTTGTAAAAGGAATGCCAGTATATATATATGGTAACTGCACTGAAATTCTTCTGTAAACATTTTGTCATTAAACAACCATTTCCTTTTTCCTGAGTTTGCAAAGCATGTGCTGTAAAGGGGTCCTAGGGCACAACACACTGGATCCCAATACCAATTCAGTAGCAAAAGTAGTGCTTTACACTTTAAAACATTCTCAGTTTTTATAGAACAGACCACATCCTGATACAAAGGTTATTTTTACTGATCAACTCCAGCCTCCTTTAGTATGAACTGTTTTTCATTCTCGCCACATGAATACTTGGTTAAGTCTAACAGTGAGTTCTCTATAGTTTAGTAAGTTTGAGACCAGCAGCCCCTGTATGCTCACCTGTAATTTTCATGTTTAAATGTTCAAGAATGTATGTTTAACAACCTGAAAACAGACAACACTTTTAGTCTTCTCTTGGCTGAGAAGATATGTTGCACTAATGAAGAATAATTTGTCTAATTACCATAATGCTTTAGTGTGCACATATTTAATTTCACACTCTTATTAATATGCATACATACTCAGGATGGGTTAGGACTCTAAAATCAAAATTTTACCTTTTCAGGACTTCCTACTTAATACTCAGTAGACTAAGAACAGCTTTAAAACTCTGACTTCTACCAAAGAATCTCAAATTTATTTTTCAGTTTGAATACACATGCCATTAGTTGACAGCAGAAGAACCATGGTAAATAAATCAAATGTCAAAAAGGGAAGGTATATTTTGAAATACAAAATGTACAAAAGTAATGAAAAAAAAACACATCTTCTGACATTTTCTTTAAGATATAAATTTCTACCTGGAGCATTGTCACACACCTAGAAAGGATGAGAATGGATAAATATGTTATACATTATTATGGTCCTACCCAATCAACTGCAGCAAATTTGACTTAAGTAAAAATATTTCTTTAAAAAAGGGAAAATAAAAGGAATAGTAGTCTGAGAATATAAAGCACTATAAAAATACTATCAGATATTTAAAAGGTTAACTTCAGGCAGCTTACATAAATACTATATATATAAAAAAATTATATATAAAAATTTAAGGTGGTGTTAGACTCCCAAATAAACTATATCAAACTATTCTGAAAGCAAATGGCTTGTAAGTACTTATGTCAGGAATATAATACAGTTCAGCAATATATTAGGTTTACTTACATGATTAAATATAACACTGACTTTTCTATTCTGTTGTTGAGAAGAAACCTGACATCCTGAAGCCTATATCGTGTTTAATGCAACTGCTTTGGAAGTTGTGCATACAAAAACCTAGTCCTCCAGACTCAATCATGGTACATTTCTGTATTTCTGCAATGTATTTTAAAATATCAAATACTTTATTTAAGCCTGGAGTGTCTCAAATGAGACTTCACCTTCAAGATGTGATGAAAGAAACAAAGTAGGCCGTATGTCATAGAAAAATTAATTGCACCACATTTTACAGAGGCTTAATCAACAACCATTTAAAAGTAACCACTAACACTGTGACTTAGACATAGAAAGCAATAAATATACTGTAAAAGACAGCTCAAACACCCCTAATTTCCCTACACAAAGCACATCAAATCCACTTACTTTAAGAGACAGAAGAAAAATAATCTGCTTTAATACACTTAGTACTGTTTGCCCTCTAAGAGCTCCCTAGCTGTACACTGTACAGACTCTAGTACTTACAGTATCAAATTTTCCTGCAGTCTTATTTATATTTTCCCTCAGCAAACCTCTGCTAGCAAAACAATCAAAAAACACGTCGAGGGTGCTTTTAGTCAGATCACAGATTATCCAGTCTCCATTAGTGAGGATTCCAATCACAGAAAGCAGCAAGCATCGTTTTAAAATGCCCTCTCTGTAACCCTGTTCCTCTGAAGGTCAAGTGCACTATCATTCCTTGTAACCAAGGAAGCAGAATCTGTGTGTTCCTGCTGTTTTGCCAGCTGCTGAAGGAGTAATTGTAACTGCTCTAATTGTAAAATTAATTTAATCTGGGGAAAATAGTCCCAGGTTATCAAGTTTCTGCCTTCCCTACTCTCAAGCTCCTCAATCAACTCACTGTGCGAACTACAAAACAGGAAAATGAAACCAGTGAAAAGAGTTTTCCTGTGTCTTGAATTATTTTCAAGTCAGCAAAATTGAAAGGAAAATCCACCACATTCTCTGTGCAGCATCTTTAGCCTTGAAGTTCATAAAGATAATGTATTCAAATACACAATGCTCATATACAACCCAGCATAATCAGTCTTAACATGCTCAAGAATTCACACAGTGAGTTCATGACGCGTGTGATTAGTAAGTTTAAACTTCCTAACAATACATTTGTATGAGGTTGCAGTGAAGGATGAAAAATGAATAAAAGCAGAAAATACTTCTAAATTCTCAGAAAGTGAAATTTGTTATGTTATGTGAAGATTTGGGAAAACCGACTTACAATGGTAAACTTGAATGCAGTGGGATTCCACTACAAAGCCTTACAAAAAAAAAAAAATGCATGACTTTAGTATCTTTTAGTAGCACAGGTATTTTATTTCAACATCAAGGTCCCCTAACCTTAGCAGAGAAATGTGCATGGGCACAATGTAAATGTTAGGTCAACTAATTGTGATCTAGTGTGGGAAAAAGTATTATAGCTAAACTGTGAGAAAACCCAATGAAATTTTATTTTGATTTTCTTGTGCTTATTATCTGACACCACACTTAAATAACTCCATCACTCTCATTTGTCCAACTCATTCAGGAAAGATGTTGATGACACCTGATTATGTAACTTCTTTGGCTATTAAATGAATAACAGGCTTTTATGAGAGAGGTATGCATTGCCTAGAAATGTCCAAATACATGTATTTCACACACGTAAGATATATCTAAAACCAGCTTTAGCTATTCTCTTTGGAAGTAACTGTCGTGATCACTTGAACCCTTTGTAGAATTGCAGGTAAAATTCAGATCCACCATAGAAGAATTTGTCTGTAGCTTAACTGCCCTAACAAGATGGTGGTGCAGGATCTCATATGAAACTAAGGGAACCATCATGGAAAAAGCTGAAATTCTTGGCATATCTGCATCCTAAAACTTCTACATCTTATAAATAGAAAATGTCTTCACTGCAAGCATTATCAATCACTGGAACAGGCTGCCCAGGGAAGTGGTGAAGTCATCATCCCTGGAGGTATATAAACGTGATGCTCAGGAACATGGTTTAGTGGTTGGACTGGCAGTGTTAGGTTAATGGCTGACCAAATAATCTTAATTGTCTATCCCACCCAAAACAATTCTATGGTTCTGAAATACCCCAATACCTGTATTACCACATCTGGTAACATTCTGGAATTAAGAGGCTGCCAAGCTGCAAAAGCTCTGTAGGATCTCGTTACTCCAATCATGCGAGATAGCTCTTAGGCTGAAGGTACATCTAGGTCTTATGCAATTAACAGTAATTTGAGAAAAACAAACAAAAAAAAAGCGCTGTATTTGATCTACTAATTGTTTGAGAAGAGTCAGCACCAAAACTCTGTCATGAAAATTCATCCAGTGGTGAGAAAATGGCCAATGATAATAAAAAAATCAAGCTTAAAAGGCCTTATTTTACACAGCTTTAATTCTTACAACAAAGTAGAACTTAATTCATCAGAATGTCAGTATTTCTACTCCTTTTTCAGCACACTGTGCTTCATCTGGATTTAAATCTAAGGTGCTAAACAGTGATGTACTATGTCAGGGAGATCTAAAAGGGTCAAGAAAATACTTTCCATAACAAAAATCTCTAGTATTTTTTCAGTCCCCTTCCTACTTTCAAAAAGGCCCAAGGTTCTGATAGGTTCTTACCAGGGTCTTGAGGTAAACAAAAGTGACTCAAAGCCTCCAGCAATGCAGCTGGGTTAAAAAAGATCCCAGTGAGCTCAGGGCTCAATACAGTCATCTTCCATGGCTCTTTTCTAGCAACCGACAGAGAAAAAGGGTGCACTGGGAAGTTTGTGGCTGTCATGGAACTGGAAAGGGATGGTTTTAGCAATATTAAAAGTTCTTCCTGATCACATCAGAGTTGATGTTGGAAAAGAATTGGCCCTTATTCCTACCCACAGTGTCAGTTCTGTTTAATAACTCTGCATTATAAACTAAAGTGCTATGGAGGGAATATATCTCCACTTCATGGCCAAATGCATTTTTCTTGAACAAATAAAATCTAAATTGATGCTGGGACTGATTCTGGGCCACTCATATATTGCACAGTGACAGTACTAAATAACTACTTGAGAAAAGCAGTGTTACCTATTTTTTTCATTAAGGCAAAAGTAATTTTTATGCTTTTCAAAAGCTACTCATCCTGAGGAGGAACTGCTGCAATTCCTTCTGAATCCCCTACCTGCCCTCGGTTCTTTGATCTTCTGAACTGTAAGTAAAGGCAACTGCAGACACTGAAAATGGAACACACTCACCCAATCTGTTCAGAAATTCACAGCTAGATAAACATAACATGCAACACTGCTATAGAGCAGAAGAAAGCAACAGCAGTAAAACCATATGAAACCATTACAAGTTTGCAAAGTCCTAAAAATAGCGCAAGCACAAAAATACATGTGATACTGGAGTCTGCTCAGCAACTTCTCCGATACTTTCACAATTTCCTGGAAATCAAACCCAATGAACTATTGCTCAATAACTAAAACCAACATATACTTATGCCGTACTTGCATGACATTCTGATATGGCACTTGGCATCCCAGTTCTGAATAAACCCACACACTACATATGTGGCAATTATGTTGAAAAAGTGATGCAGGTATAGCTAAACCTGCCAATGTTTGCATTGAGTTATCTTGTTTGCAACTTATCTCTCATCATTCATCAACAAAACTTCTGTGCACAGAAAAGATGACTCTTTCTCCTTTAATTTAATTTTCATTGATTAAAAATATATGTATATTCTGAACAAGCTCTCATTTTATAAGGTCAGTACCAAGTTTCATGCTACATTTTCTCTGAGAAACAGTAAGTTCAAATATAGAATATTAGCATACTTCAAGAAAACTAATAATGTATTTACCTGTATTAGAAACTGTATCTGACTGAAGACACAAATAGCAGGCAGCCAGCCATTCATAAGGAAATGGTTCAACATTAACATGAGCATAACAGTAATTAGTCTTAATGATATAATGCTGTTTATAACTGGTTTTCCATGAACAAAGTTTTCATGGTGTTATGCAGTGGACAGGCATATAATTGAAGGAGGAGTTGAATACTATAAAGAGATGAAGCCCTCTATTTACCCACCGGCCAAGAAGAAATCACAGAGCTTCATACACTCTTGAGATGGAGCGATCTCTCCAGTGGCAAGATAGAACCATCACACTATGTTACCACGGTGCATTTCCTGCACGAGGAATTACAAACGTCACATATTTTATGTGCCTTAGATGTGATTACAGCACTCAAGTTCTACCAAAATAGTATAAGGTTTGCCAGTATTTCCATTACAACTTTTTATTTCCAAGTTTGTTTGGAAGTGTTTCTAAAATTGGCAACTTGCCAAATTGATATCTGATATAGCAAACTAGAGTGAAACTTCCTTTCAGTGAAAGGCTTTCAGTGGGAAATTTTAAGATATTTTTGAAACTACTCCCTAGATGTTACTTACAGACTACTGAGTAGGCCATTTTCCACACTATAGGATAAACCAAATTTTTTAGAAATAAACTGCTCTCAGTAGGTAATCTCCAAACCACTTCTGAAAACACACTGACACACAAATTTCCTTCACATACAGAACTGCTTCTTTAACAAAAAGTATTTTTTAATATCCAGGTGTAATCTTAACTCAGTAAGTAGGTCCAGAAAAACAACCAAAACTAATGTCTGAAAAGTGGCCTTGCCTACAGAGCTCTCTTTGTCTACTTGTCGTTTGTTACTTACTGAAACCCTTTAATTATGTAATCACATAATAAATCATGGTAAGTTTGAGGTTATTAAACCAAACAATTTTAAATAGACAAAAATCCTAGTTTCTGACTGAAGTTTGCATACTGAAGGAGACAAATAGGTTATTTTCTATGGCCATCGTCACATGCAGTTTCAGTGTTTACAAGTTGATTTAGACATTTTAGCTGTTGAGCATCCAAGCTTTAGTGAGTAGATGTCAAGACAAATCATCACTTAATATCATTTTAAGTAGAGTTTGTTTTCTTTTTCTTATACATGTATGCAGAAAACATAAGGCCTGATTTAAATTAATCACCCTACTGTAAATTCAATACAGCGCATAAGTAAAACAGGCAACTTTAAACTCTGTTCTGGATTTAGATGACAAATCAAGAGCAAAAACCTTTCACGTCCAAAATGATCAGGGGACCAGAATTCTTTTTAATGAATTTTTTAAACAATTCATAATCCAGCCAAGTTTCTCTATAGTTCATGTTGAATTTCCTACTTTCATTCAGAGTATGGGGGCAACCAGAACAAAGGTAAACAAACCGCATTCTGGTTGCATTGGTTTCTTGTTTGTCCTCAAGCGTAAAGCAATACTGCTCTATACACATTTTCTGTTCCATTTGTGCTTAATTCTAAAAAGCAAAGACTCCTTAACATGTTTTTTCATTTGCCAAGCTCATATTCCAACCGTTGCGATATCATGTGTCACTCACCTCAGCCACCTGCTGAGTTTCCACTACCTGCTGAGCCAGCACCTCCATATTGGTTGCCATGGTGAAGCAAGATCATTAGAGTACCTGTTTGAAAAGATGCCAGCAACTTCCATCAGGCACAAAAGTGAAGGTTTTTTCCTTATCATTAAAGAAAGCTCTTATATGACTTTTTGCTAATTTACTATACTTTTTGATGCATCTGAGAAATAAAATATACCATGGATGTGTGCACGCACATATATATACACACGTATATGTACAGTACATGCATATTGAAACTATACTCTTCAAAAATCCGAGGCACAGAATTATTCTTTGACTTTATAAAAGCTCTAATATACTATTTTTACTCTATTATTTCAGCTGCAAATAAAAGATGTTAATCTTGTAAATGAGAAAGGAATAATTTGAGAGTCAGCTACTGATGCAGTTTGTGGAACTCACAGACCTCTAAGGCACTTTGCTCAACTCACAGGAATAGAAACCTTATGGTTAGACTGCTCCTATAGCATATGCTGAACAAAAAAACAGCAGTGTAAGATTACTGTTTTGAGGAAATTTTGATTGAGTCATTCCATCAAACTACAATGTCCATCTATATTCATATTTTTAATAATTACTAACAGGGCTGCATGTCTTCAAGCTTATATTTAATTAAGATTTCAAATTCACACATTCCATTTTTAATTGTGACTTAGTCACTACAGAGCCAGAGTTCTGATTCTGACCCAGCTGTAGGTAATGAAAAGGCATTCCTGAATGCAGCCCCATTTGATAATTTATTGAAAATCTTCCATTGGTACTAGCAAAGTAATAATTTCACATAAAATTAAAACATACTAACAATATCAAAACATGGAACAGAAAAATGCATGAGTATGTCTAGCACCAACACCCCCTCCTCCTACAACTTTTACAAAGCTAACGCTGAAAATGTAAAATTCATTAAGTTAAATAGTTTAAATCACACTGTGGTAAACTCAATCTGAAAATTATTTTGTATGTCAACAGAATTCTGTTCATAACAACGTACAAAGTTGTGACAGTCCCTATGAGTACCACATTTATGCTAGTTTCTCATACAGCTTGCCATTTTCATTCAAATGTTCAATCTAAGCAGTAAGCTTATGAACCATTTCCACCACATCCATTTAACGCTGCAGCTTGTGGGCAATTTCTCAGTTGTTCAGTAATTTCTATTCAGTGTTTTAAAGTCATTTTACGTTCAGCAAGGGAGATAATCATATGCTCATTACATGCTGTTTTCTTAGTGGTCTAAGATGAAGGAACCCCTAAGGAAGAGACATTTTGATCCTAAAAATAACTTTTAAGACCCAATGAAGTCTTTGCTGTGACAAAGCTCCAACAGACTTTCTGTTGGCAGTTATCCAGCAAGGTTTTTTGTACTTTCAACCTTCCCAAGACAGCCATAAGCTGAGACCATCTGATGAAATCCAATTAGAAGAATTTTGCTTCCTAGCAAAACCCCCGAGTAGAGAAGTTTATCAGGAAGAAAAAACAAAACAAATTTTAAAAGGTGGCATTTAAAGAATGCAAAGGGGCACCTATAGCACCAGGAAAATATTTTTAATGTGATGGGGTGGTAGACAACTTAGCACACATACACTGCTTCCCAAAGTATGGCATAAACCTATTAACACCTCCCAGAACTGCAGTGAAATCTCCAAAATCCATCTGAGATATCCTAGTAGTGCAGTACCCAAAGGATAACATAGCAAAAGGCCAAACCCAGGCTTATCGAAATTTGTTTCTTTGTCTCAAGGAGACATGGATCTTCTTCACAGTGCGAGCTTGACTCAGCTACATGGTGTAGCAGGCCTCTCCTCAGCAGGAATCCGGAGGACACAAGGAAGACGGGGCTTCCCGCTTCGGCTCTGGCGGGAACCTGTTACACCGCCACTGGGCCAAGACACCAGCAGCAACCCTTCCAACAACCGAACACAACGCAGCAAGCCGACGCAGCAGGAAGAAAGGAGAGCAGAGCCCTGACCAGAGGCAGCTCCAATGCCTCGGGCTCGACGGGCGCCTCCTTCCCGCTTCCTCGCCACCGGCCCCCATTGGCCGACCCGCGCAGACCACCTACGGCCGGCAGGCGTCCCATACACCATGAAACCACACCTCTCCCTCCCACCTCTCGTCCCAACCAATGACCTCGTCGAAGGCGCACCACTCCCACACACATCGCCGATTGGTTGCGGGAACCGTCAGTAAAGCCGGTGGCCCCGCCCTTCAAGTAACAGGAAAACACCCGAGGGACGCGACTTAGCACAAGATGGCGGTGCTGGCGGGGGGGCACGTCC
>VXBZ01005404.1:127514-159359 GCA_013399135.1 Heliornis fulica
GGCCGTGCCCCTGTGAAAGGTCAGCGTCCGTGCCCCCGCCTGCTGCTGCTGCCGCCGCCCGAGCGCGTTTCCCCGCTTCCTCTTCCCAGCGCCGGGCTGGCCTCGGCCCCCTCCATCCCCCTGGCGGGGCGGGGCACGGCGGCGGAGGAGGGGCTACCTGAGCGCGCCGAGGCTCCGGCGGGCAGCGCGCCGGCGGCTTCTTCCCGCTGCTTCTCTGCGCGCGCGGGGACGGTTTCGGGCCTGCAGGTCTCTCGTTGCGTCTCGGCGGGAGAGCGCGCTAGGCAGGCACCAGAGCCTGGCGATCCCGACCCTCGCCGGGGGAAGACCCTACCCCTCTTCTAAGGAAGACCTGTGTTCCCATGGGTTGGGAGGCTGTTCTGTAGTGTCTGGCTGGAGTTAACTGAGAGCGCAGGTGGGTGTTGATGCTCCACCGGTATCTTGGTTCCTGCTAAAGGTGAAGAGTCAAAGGTAGGCTTGCAGTTGATGCTGGCTTTTACAGAGTGCTCTGTCTGGCTATCCTAAGCTCTTTCATATTTTTGAGTTGGTGCCACTAACCAGTTCTCTCAAAGTGGGGCTGGCAGAGTTTGAGTGCAGGTGAGGTGGTTTAAGAGCTTGCCACCTTTTGGTGCTTGTTGTTTCTTTCTGAGGCTGACCGTAGGTCACTGGTATAACTGTGTGTGGCCAGTATTCCCTCTCAATCATCTAGGTACTTCTGCTAAGTTACTCCTCTTTGGTAGTTTTGACGGGAGCTGACTTAAGGAGTGGTAAGACAAACTGTAAAACTACAAGTGAAGTGATAGTAACTTCTGAAAGGAAATTTATGGAGGAGATAGCAGCTGAAAGCAGTAATCACTTAAACAGGAGGTGCTGTTGTCTGAATAGTTACACAGTCAGTACTGTTAATATTTTTTGTTGTTGGGGTTCTGTTTAATTGGGTGTTTTTATAACTGGCTGTTTGAGTTAAGGATATGAGAGATGAAGAGCTGTCAGATTGTCACAAATCTGAAGCCGGTATCATTAAAGCACATGATGTATAGATGTGTTTGCAATACATAAATAAAGGAAAATGTTCTAAAAACGTCTTGGGTGTTTGTTCACTTTTGTAATGTTAAATATTAGAAGAATTTTCAAATTCTCAAGATATAGACATGGATATACCTTCAAAAGCAGATTTTTGTGTTGTGTTTTTTTTCTTTACTTTGCAAACATGCTGTGAAAGTGTGTTAGGGTAGGTGTGCTTCCTTTTTTATAAATTAGGAATAATGACTCGTGGGGCAGTATCTACAAGCACAGCAGGGTTTTTAAATAGAGGATTTGGCAAAAAAAGCCCACCTTTTAAAAACTAAAATTAAGGGAATATGCTGCTAGTTTGGCTTTTAAACTGTGAGATGTGCATCTGTTGTGTCATGGTTGCAAGCAAATTTATATCTTTGAATCTTTGGTCCTAAAACGTTTTTCATCAGAATCAACTTCAGTTTTTATCTTTACTTCTTTAATACCAGCTGTGATCACAGAAAGTATTTCAATCTCATGGCAGAGAATTCTCTGCCAAGGCCTAGTATGTCTTGTCCATGTTTATTTTTAATTGTGTGCTCTTCAGTGGTGGAGGATCAATTTCTTGTATAAAGCAGAGGAGAATCCCAATGTGAAGAAAGCTTTTGATTTTTAGAGTTATCTTTGTGGGCAGGAATAAAAGAATATAAAGAATGGTGAAGCAGGCTAGGATGCTTGCAGTTGAATTTCTGCTTTATATAGAAATCTTTATAATGATGATCTTGTTGAGCTGTTCAGGGACATAGTGTGTTATTTTCCTTGACAATAAAAAAAATAGTTTGCTTCTGCTAACTAGCAAATTCTCTTGCCTGCACCTCTTAAAGGGGAGGTTCAGCATTTCTCTAGCTTTTGGCTACTAACTTTTCAGATCTTTATATGAGTATTTCAAGTAGTCTGAAACTGAGCTTTTCAGTTGGTGCATAGAGAAAGCCAGGACTTTTCAAGAACTCAGTAACAGACTTCCTAGGTGTTAGTGTTTTGGTATTTGTTCACTCTCCTGTACTAGCTGTTACTTAATTGCTTACCAGATCGGTCATTTTTTCACAAGACTTGTGGCCATTTTCACTACCCCGTGTTTACAAATGTGCAAGTGTGTGCTCAGGGTTGTCATCTTTGGCAAAGGAGCATTAGATGTCATGACAGAGCTTTGTCAGTGGTCTTCATGCTTGAGAGAATTAAACAATTGGCTTAGAATTGATAAATTAGAGGGCTAAACTCCGTAATGGAGCTTATTTACTGAGTTCCTCGCCTCCATCTATTCTGTTTTAGAGTCATGTAACCCCTTTTGACATAGGTTGTCTTCCTTCTGGTTTTATATATTGAAAACAAATGTGATTGTGTATTGTGGGGCTCATAGGCTTGGCAGTAATAACCTTGCATGTACCCCGTGCCCTTCTGCTGTATGGCAGACAGATGGCCTAGCTAGGAGGGTTGCTACTCTTGCCTGTGTAATTGCTGCTGTTATTTTTTTGGCCTCTTCAAGTGTTGTGCTTAAGAATGTACCTCTGACTTGTCATACTTCTTCGGGTTTTTTTCTCCTATGAACAGAATTTGGGCTAAAGTAAGTTTGAGATTTGCCTGAGGAAAAACAGGAAATATGAGCATGTATGTCTGAAGAACTTACAAGCCCTGCCAAAGATTCTTTAATATTTAGAGGTTCATCTGGGATTTGCAATATCATTTCAATATGCATTAGTAGTCTTAAAAAAACCCTGGTATTTTAGTTTCTGAAGCATTTTCTTGGTAGCGTAGTATGTATTGGCAACCAAATGTATGTGTACTTAGAAAAGGGTTGCTGTGGTGTGGTTAGAGCAGGAGAAAGAAAAGATTGGCAATCAGTGGCCAGCTGTGGTGAATTTGCAATGTGGTTTCCTGAAGAAGCAGCTAGAAGCTTCTTAAGGTCCAACAGAGTCAATCCCAGCTGGGCTCCTAAGGCCAAACTCCATTGCTGACGAGGCCGACTGGGCCAATCGGCACCGGTAACAGGCCTCTGGGAATCACATTTGAGAGAGAGAAAAACCCAAACAGCCACATTTTGCCACTGGAGAAGGGAGTGAGAAGATGTGAGAAACTCTGAGACACCAATGTCAGTGAAGAAAGGGGAAGAGGAGGCACTGAGAAGATTCCCTGCAGCCTGTGGGGAATACCACGGTGAGGTGAGTGTCTCCTGGAGCCCATGGAGGATGAAAAGACCCCACTTGTAGTCCATGTAGGCCACCTGGGCCAGGCAGGAGCCCACCATGGAGCAAGTGGGAGCAAGCCCCTGGCAGCACCTGCAGCCTGTGGAGAGAGATAAGAGATAGAGACACAGAGACCCACACCGGAGCAGGTTTGCTGTGTGGGGCTTGTGACTCTGGGGGCGGGAGCCAGGCTGGGAGCCAGTAATCTGGGACTGAGAGGCATTCTGCGAGTTTATAGTAGTGACCCACACTGGGGCAGTTGGTGAAGAGCTGAGACCCCATGAGAAAGGACTCACGTGGAGAGGTTTATGGAGGACTGTCTGCCGTGGGTGGGAGCCCACTCTGGCCCAGGGTAAGAGTGTGAGAAATGCACCTCCCCTTTCCACACCCCCTCAAGAAGAAGAGTAACTCGTGAGGAACTGACTGAAGACTGAAGCCTCTATTCCTTATTTCACACTCGTGCCATCCTGGGAAGGAGAAAACAATGAATTTTTATGCTTTTCAAAAGCTACTCATCCTGATGAAGAATTGCTTGAAAATAAACCAAATAAGATTGCTTAGTGTTATCTTGCAAAAATGTTCCAAGGCATAAATTGATAGTTCCGACAGTTCAGGGTGGGAGGAGTGAAATTTCAGAAATGCAAACTTTGCAGCTCAAAAGTAATGAGATGTGATAGTGACGGGCTGGTATTTTTATTATTATTGTTAATTTTGGGAATACCTGTAGAAGTAGCTGACACAAATGTATTACCTGTGCTCTGGTGAGACAAATGTCTTGCCTGTGGGCTTATTTAAAGTTAGTTAATATCTGAAAAATGATGAATTAAAGATAACAAAAGGTTATAAATTCTTCAGCATCTCTTCCAATTGCTTTTTATCTTCCTTCATTCCCTTATCACAAATTCCTCTTGTTCCACTTACAGACAAATCTCTGACTGAAGGGAAGAATGGAAAGCACTTAAACCAAAGATTAATTGCTGCTGTCCATCTCTGCTTCCTGCTTGGCACGTTGAAGAAATGTTTAGAGGACTGTTGTCATCTTATTCCTCCTCGTTTCTGCCCCCACAAGAAGGCCTTGCAGCTGCTTGACCTCTGGTGCAGAGTGCAGTCCTGCTTGGTGTGCAGCTCCACCTTGCCTACTGTGGTTGTCAACAGCAAGCTCAAGAAGAAAGTAGCATCAGCTTGTGACAATCTTTGATGCAGTTTTTGCAATAACTAGAGTGAAAGAGAGAACTATGATGTATGCTGTGAAGTTATTAAATAAGCAGTACTGAACTAGATAATGCAGGAATTTGCTATTTCTGTATAGATTACTAAAATTCTTTATAGGCTTCTAAAAGAGCATTAGTAAAAAGTGCTTGTATAGGTCCAGTTTAGCTATGATTGGAGAGAAACAGAATAAATAGAAGATGCCAGAGATGAAAAAGGTCAAAGAAAACTGAGATACTCTATATAAGTAAAAGCTAATAACTATACTGACAGCAAACAAAATAATCTGCATGCCATACTGTGGTGAGTTTCACCAGACTGCAGCCAGATGCTGAACCAGTTGCTCATATTGGACCCACTCCTTAATTGGACAGGAGAAGAAAACAGAACAAAAAAGCTCATAGCTCAAGATAAAGACAGAGTCATCAGTTGCCAGTTACTCTTCTGAGCAAAACAGACTACTTGGGGAGAATTGTTTTAACTGGCAATATTACGCTTATTTTGGCGGTGAGAAAGTCAAAATTAAAACACTATCTTTCCCTGGTGACCCTTTCAGCCAGGCTCAGTTTCACTCCTCCTGTCCTGATTCTTCAACCTTTTACATCCCCTACGGCCCTCTTGGCAGTACATGAGGAGCTGGAGGGTTCCAGTCAGTACACACCAGCTCCCCTCTGCCTCTTCACCTTTCCCCTGCTCCACAGGCTGCGGCTCCTCTCCACGCTGTGGTTCCAGTCAGGAGTGTGGGGCTCCTCTCCGCGCTGTGGTTCCAGTCAGGAGTGTGGACTTCTCTCCACAGGCCGCGGCTCCTCTCCACGCTGTGGTTCCAGTCAGGAGTGTGGGGCTCCTCTCCACGCTGTGGTTCCAGTCAGGAGTGTGGGGCTCCTCTCCNCTCTCCACGCTGCGGTTCCAGTCAGGAGTGTGGACTTCTCTCCACAGGCCGCGGCTCCTCTCCACGCTGTGGTTCCAGTCAGCAGTGTGGACTTCTCTCCACAGGCCGCGGCTCCTCTCCACGCTGCGGTTCCAGTCAGGAGTGTGGACTTCTCTCCACAGGCCGCGGCTCCTCTCCACGCTGTGGTTCCAGTCAGCAGTGTGGACTTCTCTCCACAGGCCGCGGCTCCTCTCCACGCTGCGGTTCCAGTCAGGAGTGTGGACTTCTCTCCACAGGCCGCGGCTCCTCTCCACGCTGTGGTTCCAGTCAGCAGTGTGGACTTCTCTCCACAGGCCACGGCTCCTCTCCACGCTGCGGTTCCAGTCAGGAGTGTGGGCTCTGCTCCACAGGCCATGCTTTCCAGCAGGAAGTACTCAACTATTCCCAGCCATAGTTTAGAACAGATTTTTGTGGTGGTCTTTTTCAAGTTATCAACTGATACCAGGGACCTTTTAGTGGGATTGTTGCTTCAGAAGAGAAATTACTCCGAAAAGCTGACGTACCAGAAGAGGAGGGAAAAGTCCCTGTGGAAATGGCTTCTTGCCCAGCAGAACAGATTGAATTCACCGTAGAACAGAGGTGAGATGGGGAATATCCACACTTACAAGGAGGGAAGGACATGTTAAATGTAGAAGGAGAAACATTGCAATACAAATCTTGGCAACAAGAGTACCTATGGCACAGACCAAAACCCCTCTCTCTGGTTATGGTGGTGGTATTAGCAGTAAAAATACCCAATGGCCTAAGAGGGGTCAAAAGTAGGGACAGGACAAGAAGTACAAAGTAAAAGCAGGGTTTAAAGTTATTCCTGTGTTTTACATGTTTGGGATTGACAGTATTGTGGGGTTCTTTGACATTTTTTTTTAATTAATTTGTGCTGTTGGTGCTTAAAATTTTCACAAAGTTTTCCTGGAACTTGGGTAAATTTTAGTAGCAAAGTTAATACCTGACATGGAGGAATTGAATAGTAAAGAGCTATTAGAAAGTTTTAAAAGTACAAAGTTTGGTCTTGTTAAGCTTTTATGTTAGTAGATGATTTTTGAAGCATGAGTCCATGTTTGGGTTTGTAGATGGCTGGGCAGTGCTGAGGGAAGCTAGTGACCTTCATCCTGTGGGGTTTTTTTTTGCCCTTAGCAAACGGAAAGTTGCTTTTTCTCTATCTAGGTCTTGTCAACTGTAGAAAAATCTAACTTCAGCCTGAGTTCTGAATAATTTTACTGGTTTATTTGGAAATGCAATAATTTATCTAATGACATGCTATTTTATTCTGGGAGAGAGATTCCTTGCACTCATGGTACTTGGGTAATGATCAGAATTAAATTAATGCTTGCATAGTGAGGATGTTTCCAGGGAATAAATGCCTCTTGAAAAGTCTGTCTTATCTGTTATATGCTACTTGCTGTTATCTCCAGAACATGCAAGGACAAAGATGAAATGCTGTCTGGATATAATCTGTAGCATTTAGTTTTTAACTTCTCTCTAGCCAGCCTGTGAACCTAAGTGCAGTCAGATTTAGAGTGATAGAGGGCATCCTGTTTATTGAGACAGTATGCTACAAGGATATTGAGAACCCAGTGGCTTTCCTCCATTCTGAAATGCCATGTTTATAGTGTCACTGGACTTGTTTATTCCTCAGGATCTTGAGTAGCAGTTGCTGTTTACCACCATGTAATTGATACCATCAAAGCGCACCTCATCTTTTGTCTTATGCCTCAAGCTGTTTGACAGCCCTTTGTTTGGTACCGAGGTCATTGCATAGTTGATACTGTGTGCACATTCAGACCTGTATGTTGTTGTCTTTTTATTTGATACCAGGTTATAGGTTTGTTAAATGTACAAGCGGACTGACCTTTTTATCATAGAATGACCATAGGATGTGTTAGGTTGGAAGGGTCCTTTAAAGGTCCTCTACTCCAACCCTCTGCAGTAAGCAGGGGTAGTTTGTTGTTTAAAGATATGTGAGACAAAAGAAGCTAATTATGTGGTAGAGCAAAGGTTGATTTCATTCTAATGAATGTGCACAGCTGATTCAAGATTTCTGAGGCAAAATGCAAATTCATGATAATACAAAGATGGATTAAGGTTTCCTTTAATGTGGTTAAATACTTTTAGAATTACTCTTTCTTACCACTGTGGTAAAAAATAAATCAATGGGGACTAAAATAGTGTTAGGGATCTGAACCAAGAGCTGATGGATTCAGCAGACTTATTTTTTTTCTGATTTACATTACCTTGTATTAATGTCAGGGAGTGTGTTGGGGCTTTTTTTGGTTGTTTTTTTTTTCTTCTTTTTTTTTGAGATCTTGCTCAGCTGTAAAATTCCACACTGACTGCAGCTCCATTAGGCCTGTCAGCATGCTGTAGTTGTGGGGTTTTGTTGACAGATCAGAAGACAGTGTCATGACATTTTGGTGTAGTTTCGGAAAATATATGGTCCAGATCCAGGGGAAGTACAGTGTGAGAGTAGAATTTGTTTACTTATTCTGTTGTTGCACACTTTGCTGTTCATGAGAATTGTATTTCTGATTGTAGGAGATAAAACTTGTGGATTCAAAAAATCGTTTCTGTTTCATCTTGTAGTGGCTGTACTTGGAAGTGATGCTTTACAGATTTTAGGATAGAAATAATTTTTCATTTTGTTTAATAGACTTCATGTAGAGAGACTTTTTGGTTTTAATATTTGTAAAAAGCAGTTTTAAGAAGTATGAAACAGTTTTTTTTGGCAGTATGGAACTGCCAAACACAGAAATCTGTGAAAAGCAAGAGCAGCGCAAAATCCAGATGCTACTGCGCAATACAGGTATAGTGACATCCTGTCAGTTGTTGTTGCAGAACCGGACTGCTTGCTTAGAATTGTCAATGTGGACAGAAAGGAATTCCAGTTTTTGTGGTGCTTTCTTGATGATGACATTTTTTCTGCTGGCAAGCACTATGGATAACATAGCATATAGCATGTGAAATGAAAATGTAGACTACTATAATTCAAACTGTCCTCCAGTTTCCTCTAGAGGACTGAGGAAAGAACTTTAAAATGTAGGGCTGCAACTAAAAAGAAGAAAAAGAGAGCACATTTATATATAATGTATTCCATTATATGCAGATAGATTAGAAACAAGATGCAACACTTCTTTGTGGGGAAAAGCTATTAAAATAATCCAAGGAATGTAAAAAACTTTTCATTCAGGTATAATGCTATAAATAAACCATGGCAAAGAGTGACAGTACTGTTTCATGAGCACTTAAAGGTTTTTGTGGTTTGTTGTTACTCTGTGGAAAAATAAGACATTCCGAATATCTGAGAATTGTTTTTTTCATGAAAGATCAAATGTAATTTTTTTTTTTTTAATATGAGTTTCTCTACAGGATTGTAAACCTGCCCTGGAGCCTCAGTTTTCTTATCAAAACTTGATCAAAAGTGGAATCTCAGAGTTGGTTACCAAGACAGAAAGATCTTACTGTTTGTAGTACATTTCAGTTTGCAGATTATGTTCCCAAGTAACTTAAGAAGTTAGGGCAGTGTTTTATGTGCAGTGAGTAGAAGGCTCACAAAGTGAGGAGGGAATACCTTTTCCCCTTGATGAGTATTGGCGCTTTTTTCACCTTTACAGGCAGTGATATTCACCAAGTAGCATATCACTTTTGTACCAGAGTAGAATGTGAACAGGAGAAGCCTGCTTAATACTCATAGCTGTATGCTTTTCATCAATCATAAAAGCAACATAGAATCAGCTCCAGAAAAGTGGTGGTCCCAGGGCTAGACCAGCAGTGCTTGAGTAAATGGCATTGGATCTTGCCATGTCTGAGTGCTCTACAGCTCTGACTCATGCTTTGATTTTGAAAAATAATTCAATAACTATTAAAAAAAGACCCAAACCGACCCAAACAGTTCTTAACTAGGTTTATACTGTAAGGTAGATCTAAATATTAATTGCAGATAATGGTTAATAATTTTAATGCTTTGCAGTAGTAGCAAAATAAGCAGAAAAACACCGCAGAAAAATAATTTCTGTTTTTAGAACATGACTACTGGGTTAACTCTGAAATTAAGATTATTTTTTTGTGTGTGTGTGTCTGGTGCTTAGCTTTGCTCAAATTAGATTAACAGCTGGACTGAGATTTTGCATGTTTTATGTTTTCTTTCCCCCTTTTTTTTCTTGTGCTGTATTGAGCTCATTTATATCTGTAATTGAAGTGGAGTTGACTGGTATGTGAGTTTTACTGGATGCAAATACAGTGTGGATAGAAACGCTTCATTGTAGCAATTATGTCCAAATCCTGTTTCTACCAGGCGGCCTCCACCTGCTACCTTCTTCTGATTTGATGCTCTACTTTAGCTTGTCAGAGAATTGGCTGATAGTGTCTGTTAACTGGAACTGCAAAGCTGGAATTGAAGGATGTAAAAATAGTGTGAAGGAAAAGCCTGTAGAACTGCAGTTATATTTTGCTCTTTCATTTTTTCACAATACTTAAAGCAGTGTTTAATAGTGCTGTATCTTATTTTTTACAACAAAATATTTTCATATATTCATTTCCTGCTTATAACTAAAAACTTCATACGGTGGTCACTAAATGTCAGCACCTAAATCTTCATAGTACTGTTCTGTAGTGCAGGGTTTTTTTGGGACCGTGATTAGAGTGCTTACTTTTTGTTCACCATTCTCTTACTTTTTTCCAGTGGAAAACGTTTGTAAGGGGTGATAAACATTTACAAGGTATTGGTAGCAAGGCCGAGATTCTAATATGAAAGGTAATATTGGTGTTCATCCGTTAACTAAGGAATGCGAAAGTTTTACTGTTCTCAAGCTTGGTTTCTGCTTGCATATGATAACCTGTCTTTTATGAAACTCTTGGGCTCAGAGGTATCAAAAAAGCTCAAAGCAACTTAATTTTTATTTAGTGGTAAGCGTGTTTCGGGTTTTTTTTTAAGGTTGTTTTTTTCCAGGTGACAAATTGAACTGCCATTATCATTTGGGTAGATGTTACAGACCTTTAAAATATGGAAACTGTTTCTTAGTAAAAAACTTGGATATTCATTAAGCCTCATGAAAAAAGGGAAAAATTAAAGTAGTAAAATTCCTTCCTTCCTCCCTCCCCCCAAGATTTTAATGCAAGTAATTCTTGAACGTGGTATTTTTATACAAAGATATATTTTTAATCATAGATGCTATTCCTCAGTCAAATGTTATGAGAAATACAGGGGACACAACCATTTTATTTCAATGATTAGAACATGGCTTCTCAACTTTATAAAACAAAAAACACTAAAAAACTCCAAAACAACAACAAAAAAACCCCAACCCCCCAAACTCCAGAGATCTGCTGGTGGAAAGCAGCACATAATTTTTGAAGTCATACAGACACTTGGCTGCTGAGAATCCAGCCCTGAAGATGTAGTGCACAACATCAGTCTGACGTAAGATATGTTTAGCTGCGTGGTTTCCAGAATGCTCCAGCAGAGCAGGAAGTGCATTTCAGCCCACCAGCATATTTCGATTGGTGTGTGGGTTGTATGGCTTAAACTAGTGATGACTTTTTCTTAACAAGAACTGCAGAAACAACAGGAGCTTTTAAAATAGGCTATTTAAATAGACGATAAAAATCATAACACTTCTAGGTAGACTAGTGTTAAATAAAAAAATGTGGGTTTGTAATAAATTAAAAAAACCCTTTGGGTTTGAGTTTGCAGTCTTTAGGGAGAGATGATATTACTCAACATCTGGATTTGTAGAGCTACTGGATTGCATTTCAAAGTACTGCAGCGGTATGAAATTAAAATCTTTAAATTATATAGTGATCTGTATAAAACTATAAATGGATAGTAAGTAAGTATCCTGAATCACAGCCAGTGAAGTATGGGTAAACCAGGTAAGTTGTGGTGTTCATTCATTTTCTGTGGAGAGAATTCAGCATTCACGGGGCATAATTTCATGCTGGCACTTGTTAATGGATGTAATAAATCAGACCACAGAACTCCTTAGAAAGATGAAAAAAAAGAAACTGTAGTTCAATAAAAATAATAAAGTGCTTTAAATGAGCATTTGTTGTTTACTACATCATTTCTCAGTTCATGGTAGACATCAAAACCAACCCAGTGAAATACGCTAGTGCTCTAGAGTAAGTAAAACTGAGGCTGTTACTTACTGTAGTCAACATTTCATTGTATTTTCTTGTCTTGGTATTTGATTTAGTTTACTGTGGGATCAGAGAAGACACAGTACGGGTTGAACTTGCACAGACATAAAGATCACCATAAATATTCTCTATTTTAATATTTCCGCTTGCAAAAATCTAGATGTAAGGAGAAGGAAGCAAAAAGAGCAATTTGGAAACAGTTCATATCCAGTCTCTTTAGCCAACTGGCCTGAAATACGTTGTTCAGTTTTGTAAGACATAACGTGTTTGCTGGGAATGTATAGTAATAGAAGAATTTCTTCAGAGTCCATAGAGTGATTGCTGCTATAATATGGATGCTTCTTCCATGGCTTCAATCCACCTAAAAAGAGCAGGAAAGAAAATAGTACATATAAAACTATATATGTTTTAAGAAGATATGTTTTTAGGGTTTTTTTTATAAATAGGTATTTTACGCATGTAAAACCTGAAGAGGACTGTATTTTCCATCCCAGCCCTAATGAGCAACTGTCATTTTGTAATTAAAACAGAGAACTGGGTATTCTAGGACTCATCCGTCTCAAGGGTGGTATAAGGGCTGTTTTAGACTAGAAAGATTAAACCACTGAAGTATGTTTAGAAGCAGCAAAGCCTCCCACAAACACTCATTTTCTTCTCTCTGTGCCTTGAGGTGCTGGCATTTTTATTATTTGGAAGCATTAGAATGGGAATTCTAAACAATTACTACTAGTTGAAGAAACTATGGAAGGTGTAAATCTAAGAAGTTTCTGTACAGTAACCATTTTTGGCAGGTTTCTGGACATGGCTTTTGAGACAGCCTCATCTTTACAAGGGAGCAAACTTTTCTTCGTGAAGGAACTAAAAAGCCCCAAAGAGAATTATTTTTTTTTGTCACCAGTCCAGTCGCATGCAGTTTGGCTTAGTCACACCTCTGCAATGAAGAGGGAAATGCCCTACATAAGCTTTTGCATCCACACAATGGCTAGTGTCTACCCTGTACCTCTGTGCTGAATTGCCGTCCTCTGCTCGGAAGCTGTAAAAGAGAGTCTGCTTGTGGTAGAGATGGAATACAGTATCTGTACTTCCTTCCTCCTTTTCTGGGGCAATGGTGAAACCCAATAAAGGCAAACTTTCTGTGGCAACTTTGTCCTGAAAGCAAACAAAAAGTGAACAAAAACTTTGTCAATCTGTAAACAGGGAATGCAAAGTGTGGTTAGCCATCTGTTGCTTTTTTTCCCTATTATTTCTCTAATAGTGTGAGATTTGATGGATGGACCACTCAGTGGATAGTGAATTGGCCAGATGGTTGCATTCAGAGTTGTGGTTGATGTGCTGAAAGGAAGGGATGCTGTCTAGAGGGACCTTGACAGGTTTGAGAGGTAGGCCTGTGCAAACCACAACCGCAAGGTCCTGAATGTGGGTTGAGGAAATCCCTAGCACAAATACAGGCTGGGTGGAGAAGGGATTGTGAGCAGCTGTGGGGAGAAAAACTTGGAAATGTTGGTTGATGAAAGGCAGTGTGACCAGCAGGTTGAGCGTGGGGATTATCCTCCTCTACTCTCCTCTGATGAGACCCCACTTGGAATAATGTGTCTGGATTCAGGTTCCCTAATATGATAAAGGCATTAAGATGGTGAAGTGAGTTCAGGGGAGGCTATAGAAATGATCCAAGGGCAGGAGCACGTCTCCTATGAAGACAGGTTGAGAGAGTTGGGCTGCTTCAGCCTGGAGAAGAGAAGGTTCTAGGGAGCACCTTCCAGTCCTTACAGGAGCTCCTGGGAAGCTAGAAGGGGACTGTACAAGGGCAGGGCATGATAGGACAAGGTGAAACAGCCTTTAGCTGAAGGAGGGTAGATTTGCATTAGATATTAGGAATAACTATTTCCCTGTGAGAGTGGAGAGGGACCAGAACACATTGCCCAGAGAAGTTGTAGGTGCCCCGTCCCTCCAAATGTTTAAGGCCAGGTTAGGTGAAGCTTTGGTCTAGTGGAGAGTATCTGTTTATGACAGAGAGGTTGGAACTACATGGATGTTAAGGTCCCTTCCAAACCATACCATTGTATGATTCTATTTTTGAACTGGATATGATCACTATTAGGGTTAGCATAGGTAAGGTAAATGTGGTAGATACAGAATTTGGTGCTAATGGTCTGATTTGCTGGGCAAACCATGAACTCTTTTGCGCTTCAGTCTCCTCATCTGTTTAAAGGGGATATTGTTGCTTCATGCAACCATCATAGTGGTGATAAAAGTTCAAATATTTGATGTTTCCTGAGTGTTGTGAAGGTTTAAAGTACTAAATACTGCTATTACTGCTGTTCTTGCATTCTGTGTCCTTTGTTCGGCAAAGTGAGTTTTTAACCTTCTGTTAAAGAAATCTGTCAGAAACAAACTTTATATCATATTTGCTTCCAGTTTATTTGTATTGCAGCTACTCCCAAAGGAGAAGAAATTAAAATAAGAAAGGGGACTGGGAAGAGACAAAATGCATAAAAATAATGTGGCTGATACCTAACCTCCTTGGCTTTAAGGACCACTTTACAAGCCAGTCCACAAGGCAGTAGTCTCACCTCTGCAGACTGCCTCGTGTCTTTTCTTGTTGGTACTAGTAGGACAAATATGCCTTATTTATACTTGGAAAACTCTGAGATACTCCTTCCCACCAGAAATAGATCTGTATATGGATAGCGCTATCTGTACAAAATATCTGGCAGTTACCAAATGAGAATGTCTAAGGACTTTGAATTCTTTAGGTATAAATATGTAGACTAAGGTTCACAGTTTAGAATAGCGTGAATGAGAAGCCAAAAATGAAGGGCAATTTGTGAAGAGGGCTGCAGAGGTCCATCTAAGGCTGCGTCTAGGCACCTCAGCTAGGGACAGGTCCAGGTTTCAGAAGGCAGATGGTTTGGGAGAACTGCCATTTATACCTTTCACATTTACTTGTGCTGCCTCTAGGGAGTAAAAAAGGGAACTCGGATAGGAAACTATTTCAAGTAAGATTGCATAGTACCTCATTTGCTGTGTAGGTGTAGAGGACTTTGCCTTTGATAACAAACCAGCGTTTCTTCCAGTGTCTTTTGCCTTTCTTGCATCTGTTGAGGTAACCGCTAATAGTAGCTCCTTCTCCTGAGGCTGCCACCTGGAGCAGGGCAGGAGAAATCAGTATTTGTGACAGCAAAAGCTTTTCCCCTACTGATTGCATGTGTTTGCATCACACCTGACAAACAGGTCTGTGAAACTGTAAGTAGACAGTTATAAATATAGAGAAAAAATACAAGTGTGGTATTATGGTTCTTTTTAACCGTTGCAGACTTGTGGTTAAACTTGGTACTCACTAACTGATGGAAAAATATGTGGTTGTTACTGAGGGCATTGAGTTTACAGTTGTGTACTGAGAAGCTGAACTTGTCCCTTTTCCCAGATCTGCTTTTAGGTATATTAGAAGCACACGCTTCCAAAAGGAAATTAGTCTTGTGGCTGAACACTTGTAAAATGTCGGTGTATTTAGGACTGTGCAATGGTTTTATAGGAATTTGTTAATCGCTTGACTATCACTTAATTTGTGAAATAGTATTTCAGAGAAGTTACCCCTCTCATTAGTATTTTGAGATCTACGTGCTTAATTTTCCTACAGATATAGATCTTGAGTAGATGGAAATATACACACACAACACAGGGTGTGTGATTAATTACAGTAGTAAACTGCAGTAGTCTTGGGTTCAGAAACAAAGGGCAGAGATTCAAAACCAGCTTTTGTAGTATTGACACAAGAGAAGACTGCACACTACTGTAGCAGTGTTTTGCAGAAGGCCAGAAATGTTCCAGGACCTGGGTAAATAAGGTAGAAAAAGTTATGGAGCAACAGTATGGAGAGACCATTCGTACAGATAAACACGTGCTGCCTCCTCGTGGGTAGAAAGGTAATGCTTTTTTGCTAGGAGGGCTGAAATTTTGCCTGCAGGTTCTTTCAGTATTCAGTTTGTGTGTTTGTATTACACAGTTGTACCTTTGGCTCACACCTCAAATTAAACAAAACTTAAACTCAAGTGTTTTGACCCTACAATGTGTTCAGCAAGATGTTTTCACCCCGTTCTCTTTAATATAACAATAAATACCTGCCGTTTCAGTGAAATGAGAATACTTTACTGTGCTTGGATTCAGTGGGAATTGTAGCTACCTAGGCTACATCAGTGTGATTGTTACCCAGTTCCTGGAAAGAAGACTAATATATCTAGAGAAACCCTGGCCCCATTGAAATTGATGAGAAGTTTATTTGTTTATATTGGTGGGATCAAGACTTTAATAACTTGATTTGAAATAGTGTGGTGTGAGCTGGAAGGCAAGTGCTTCATTAAACATGTGTGCTCCTGCTTGATTGCCAAGGCCTGGAGTCTACTCACTAAGTCGTTCTATATTTCTCTTGAAATGAAAGCAGGATTTCAGAAGTGTCTTCTCACAAATGGTAAGTGGTCAACAGTATATGTCATGCTCTGATGATACGTGCCATTGTCTGAGTCATCTTAGTTTTCTAAAGATTGCAGTTTGATGAACAAATTTAAGCACATTGCTCTAATTAGGTTCCTTAGTGGGCTGAAGAAGCTTTTGTAGTATCTTGGCAGCTCAGAATATTTTGTATTTCAAACAGTATTTGGAAAAATAATAGAAAATGAATGCATGATGAAAGTAGACCAGGGCATGGGCTGAGCCCACTGCAGACAGAATAAATTATATACATAGTTGCAGAAGTATGAGCGCACAGTTCTTTACAGTTCTTTGCCTTTCTCAGGCAGCTTGGTCCTACCTCCATAAGAGCTGAAGGAATCTTCTTTTGTTTCTTAAAAGATGAATAATGAATATTGTGAAAGACAGAAGAGAAGGCACTGCTTGTACACCTGGGTGAAGTTGGAGGGAAACTCACACTTAGTGGCCGCTCTGCAAGATCAAGAAAATTCAAAAAGGGAATTAATACATATCAAACTAGGGGTAAGACGCACACAACACGTTAATACAAATGACTAAGGAAAATGCAATGCCTCCTCCCTAGGCAGTTCTTATTTTTTCAGATCATCCCTTTAGGGATAAATTTCATAGCACTCTAGGTCACTGGTAACCTACAGTTACTTGAAAGAAGCCTGCAAGAAAGCTGACAAAGCATAAAACACAGCTTGTTTTCTTCTGATTTAAGATGAGCATTAAGCAAATGGCTTTTCTGGGTATCCCCTCTATGTTCTATAATACCTTTGCAGGATATATGCACTAATGGGACATTCCTTTTTATGTACCATTCTCAGAGTTCTGCATGGGACTTATTCTGTCTCTGTCAGTCTCCATGAACCTCAGTGTCTGGGTTCATACCACGATCTCCCTTCTGGCAACACACGTTATCTGGAAGCTCTTAGTAAAGCACACATCCATTCGTGTGTGTGTTTGGCTAGTGTGAATTTCTTTAATCAGGATGGAAAAACTAAACTTCACGTTTCCCCACCTTTTTATCCTTGGCAGCAGAACACACATACTTTTAGAGATTGTTTACATGAACTGTTCATTTTCTGTTCATATATATGTAAACTCTGCACTCCTCTTTTACTTGGAATCGGTATTTAAGAGGAGAGATTTATCTAGTAGAACAATAGTACATAGTTCTATTTAGGCAGTAGCTTTTCTGCTTTGAATTCTTGCTTTCATCTGTAACCAAATTAGCTCCCCATGTAGGAAAACTTGTAGTGACTGCACTTTATCTCAGCATTTCTTGTAAAAACTACAACATGGATTAGGACTGAGGAGCAGTAAAGCTGTTGTTTTGCTTTAGTGGATAATTCATTAGAAATGAGAGGGAAGAGCTATCTATAATTTCATCAGAAAATACATTGCTCATCTAGGGTGACTCCCTGAACAATTCAGGGCTGCCCACAAGTTAAAGAGTGTTACTAAGGGTATTGTCAAATGCCTTTTAAACACTGCCAGGCTTGGGGCTCTGAACACCTCTCTACAAAGCTTTTTTTCAGTGTTTGATCACCCTCTGGGTAAAGAAATGTTTCCAGATGACAAGTCTGAACCTTCTTTAAGCTCTGAAATATTTCCATGCAACTTGTGACTGGATTCCAAGGAGAAGAAGTCAGCACCTCCCTCGCCATTTTCCCTCTAAGCTGCAGAGAGCAATGAGATCACCTTCAGACTCCTTTTCTTCAAATTGAACAAACTCTGAGTCCTCAGCTGCTCCTCATAGGGTTGGGTTTGGGTTTTTTTTCCGTTTTTGTCATTATTCTGGTTTACCAAGAGGGCATGAAGAGCCCTTGGAGAACCTGGCTTAGTAAAACAGTTTTAGCTGCCATGCAGCCTGGCAGACCTGGGACCTCAACACGCATGCCTTGTGTGAATGAGATATCCCCTTTTACAACATGAAGCATGATACGCAGATTCCAAAGCCTTTCCATTATACAGGCATGAAATGGGTTTGTCAGTTTAGCTAAGGATGAAGGAACCTTACCTCTTTTCTTAAGTTCCACATAGCAGCTATCACAGACTTTGGCCGCTTGATCTTTGAGGTACTTCATAGGGTACTTATTTCGTGAACAATTTCGACATACAATCTGTTCCAGCAAGGAGAGATGCATGTAAATATAATGTAAGTATATGGACATACAAAGCAAATCCTCCGAGTTAGTAGATTAAGATGGATAGTGGGCCAGATACGGCGCTCTTCTAAAATTCTGGCTGTCAGGGTAAGTCTACTGACAGAAGTGTGACTGCTGTAGATTTTACACTGTTGTAAGCCAAGCAGAATTGATCACTGTATTTGGTTGCACACTATTGCCATGCTAATCTGCCCAGGAACTTACAGCGTCCATACTAGCAAGTCACAGAAACTCTTAATTTTACTTATGTTTTCATAGGGTTTTTTTAGTAGCATTGTTTTCTTAAGCAAGCTTGCGTGTTCCTGCTACTTCTGTGTAGGTACAGCCTAGTTTTCTTTGTGGAATTAGAAAAAAGATTAAGCAGATGCTTTTACATATTAACAAAAGTTACTGAGGTAAAAGACAGCAGTAGTTTAAAGCAGGACCATATATGTATGTATGTAAACAAAGTTGGTAATAAGGGGACAAAACCAAGAAAACGTAGAGATCCCCTTGACTGTAGGGCAAAAGGCAGCAGCTCTTCATTAGAGCACAGAAGAAAGTTTCCTTTTGTCCACAGACCAGAACGTGCTCTACTGCTGAGTTTCTTCACTTTTCTTGGAAGACGGTTTTTGCCATCTGTTATTAAAGACAGAACATGAGCTAGATGTTCTGGTTCAGAACACAGCTGATATTTGTAGTGTATTGAGTTTGTTATATCTAAAGATAGCTGTACATTAGATGTACTGGTTGGACTTAGCAAAAAGTATCCTATGAGCCTTCAGCTGCTTGCCTTTGGGAATTAATTTGACACTGAAGGGAAGCTTACTGTTGTTCCGATTAGAGTTATTGGAAATTTGATTGCCTAATTAGTGAAGAATTAATAGGTTCTGTGATGAGTCAGATTGTGATCTTGACGTTGCTGAAAGTTACCACAGTGATAGCCAGTGTCATGGAGGCATGAATAAAGCCTCCCTGAGAACTTTGTGCAGCTCTTACCTTCCCACAGGCATGGCAGTGATGTCTCCTCAAAGTGAGGGTAAAGTCACAGCCGCAGTTCATGCACATCATGACATGGGACACAGGTACCAACGTAGGAGGCCTCTCACCCAAGGGTATTCCAAGCCTTTCCCTTAGCTTAACATTAAACAAAAACAAATAAGGAAGCATCCACCCTTCCAAAGTATACTGTCAGCCCTGCTTCATCACATACAATTCGCTTCTCATTTCAGTCTACCTTCACCTGCTAAGAACCCCAGATTTTCTAATTCCTAGTGCAGATTGTCAGTGAGGTGTGGGTGCTTCAGTACTGAACGACTGTGTCCAATCAGTAGATGGCGCTGTTTAAGCAAGAGCCACAACAAGTAAAAATCCATGTAGGTCTATTATTGGTCAGGTACTGACAGCCTTCTGCATCCGATAAGGATCTGTTTCATTGCGTATACAAGTTGTAGGTAAGAACATGAGTTAAAACCATCTTTTTTTTATTAACAGCTGCTGAAATAATATCCATAAAAAGCTCTATAGATTTCAGTTGAAAAAGGCCTGAGCTCTTTACGTTATTACACCTTGAGACTGTTCTACAATCAGGGAAGGGAGAGAGGGAGTACAGGAAACAGTAAACCCAAACGTATATTTACATCCACACAGTCCAAATCTGACCTGTGCTTTTCATGTCTGACCTGAATATATGTAAGCAGCTCTAGAAAATTTATTTGCTATTCCTATTTCTTTGAGGGTTGTGGAGCTGCCTTTGCTCCAAGCCCCAGGAACCATGGTCAGTGTGGAACTGAACCCAATCTAATACGCTGTGCTGGGAGGCACAGGTTCAGCACTGAAGTAGTATGGGTGGCCCACTGTCAATTCAGGGCAGCTTAGTGTTTGGCACAAGTAGCACAAGCTCTTGTTTGTTAGGACTGTTAGGAGGATTTCAAATGAGGAAATTAACTTCTGTAGACAAATAAATTTAAAGACTGAAAAATCAAGTTTTTCCAGATTTCTTCTTGTGTACAATCAGGTTTACATCAGAAGCAGAACTGCAAAATATTTTTTTATTTGTTGACAAAGGATTTGGTTTAGGTTTTTGTAGTAACTAATTTCTTATTTTTTTCTCATTAAATATTTTAAAGTAGATAGCTTCAGGCCAGGAGGAAAATCCTGTGGGTTTTCTTTAATTAATCTTTAACTTATTTTTGAAGTCTTCAAAAATTCAATCACAGAATCACAGACTGCTAGAGCTTGGAAGGGTCCTCTGGAGGTAATCTGGTCCAACCCCTTTGCTCAGGTAAGACCACCTAAAGCCAGTTGCCTGGGACCATGGGCTTTTGAATGTCACCAAGGTTGGAGATTCCTCAACGCTTGGTCACCCACAGAGTAAAAAAAGTGTTTCCTGATGTTCGAGGGAACCTCCTGTGCACCAGTGAGAATAGCCTGACTTTATTGCATGTGTATTAATGTAACTAATGTGTAGTTTTGTTGTCTTAATCTGTGAAGTTTGTAATTGTTTCCAGTTCATCTAAAATAGTTACCCTTTAAGACAAAGTTTTCCTCTGGAAGAACTCCTATTTAAGCAAGAGGTATGGCATATACAGTGTGATTAAGATTTCAGAGATTTTCAGTTAGCCGTGAGGCTCTTCATTGTTCAAGCCTGGCATACTGATTTAAAAGAAAATAATAAGAGCAGCTTGCTAATAGGAACTCTGCAACTTGGCACTTCCTTTCTCTTTTTCTTCCCCCTTCCCCTTTCAAGCATTGAAGGACTTGGCTGCCTTTTACCTCCACGCTGCTGTGGAAAGTGGAAGTGTTGTGAGCTTTGTTTTCATCTGGGATGTGTTTGCTGATGCAGCTGTACCAGTCATCCCTTTCCGAACAAGAGCTGTGGAATAAATGCAGCAGAACAGTCAGTCATGCACAGCAGGGACTAAACAAGCTGGTTTTGGATCAAAGGAGAATAGCTTCACTGTATAAATGTTTGGTTTTCCCCACTACCACGTCAAATGGGTAGTTTTCTGACCAGAAACAAAATTGACTGTTGGACCTGTTTGGTGGTATGATTGTGTAGATCCATTATTAGGACTATGACTGAGAACGAACTAGGTATCCAGAATAATTTTCAAAGTAGTCTCTGACTTTGCTGTAATTGCTCAACCCTAGAAGATGTAGGAGAATATGAAATATCTTTTTGTCATGTGTGCCCTAGCTTTTAGTTGCTCTACAGGATGTAGCATTGGCATGTGTTGCTCCAAGTGGGCTTATGCTTATGTCTACAGTGAGATGCTTAGATGGTCTGCATTCTGGGAAGTGCAGAAGTCTGTCCCATAGTGGAGGTGTGAGTACTTTAATTTACTTCTAGTTCCATCACAGCCTCCATTGTCCTTGCAAGAGGCCAGGACAAATTGGGAAGGAAGTTGTACATTCCCTGTAGTTGCAGTTATGCATGGAGGCCAGTAGTTCTCCAGGCTGGCCCCTAGATGCCCCCTTTGCACAAGTCAAAATACCGAGCTCTTTGTACTTCTTGCCAGTCGATCTATCCCAGAAAAGCAGCAGGGTTCCAGGGGCCTGACACTTCACAGATGCATTTGCTTTGTTACAGCCATAAGCTATCCTGCCTGTTAGCTGGATTTCCAGCTGTGACTTTAAACTGTGCTCTTCCTGTCCCTCTGAAACTGTGCACAGCTCTAGCTGTTCCCAGCATCAGTCACAGGAGGAAATCAACTCTGTGGTCTACCCTCCCCAGGCCATAACATCTACTCTCATTAAAGCTACCCACTAGACTTTGTTGGAAGAATTAGCAGTGCCATCACTGCCAGCTGCTGTTCATCTGTGACTTTTTCCAGCTCTCCTCATGAAGGCTACCAAACTAGACATCTAAGAACAATTTGTCATTGTAGTCTTAAAAAAAAAACACCCCCAAAAAACCAAAACCACCAAACAGAAAAAGAGAGGAAATGACAGATTTTATCAATGTTCTCTGATGCAACATTGCTCTGTGTTGTGGGCTCTTGTCTGAAAAACACCAGCCTGTGTAAAACTCAACAAGCCTGGGACAGAAGGTAGAGCAGAAACTCTAAACCAGTGTAGCTACCAAATATATGGATACCTCTGTGGACCAAAGGGATTATGTAACAGATCATTGCTGGCAAGTCACACTACTAGTCAGTCGTTATTAATACCAAAAGTGCTATCTAATGACACTTTCTGAGAAATCTAGAGATGCCTGTGTCTTCCAGACAAATCATGTCTGAAGCCTGCAAAGCACTGAAAGTCCTGGTGCCAAACTTATCTTGCTATTTCTTTCTTGGAAATTCTTTTCACTAGAGAATTAAGATATGAGTTATGATTTTTTTTTTAAAGAGGAAATCATGGCCCATACAGTGATGTAAATTAAAGCCACTTTGGGATAGACTGGTAAAGGAAACAGTCTGCTATTGAAAGCCTGATATCTAACGGGCCTCTCTAACCTCTTACCCACTCCATTAAGCTCCTCTGGACAGTAGTTACAGGTTATTAGTGTCTAAATATGGGAATAAAACTGTCTGGTGCTAAGTAAGATAAATTATGTCAGTTGGCATTAGCCCGTTTTAGCTATTTCATTGGTTGCGTGAAGACTCAGAGGTATTTTTGTTGGGACTCTGTGGCTTAGAGAAGCTCAGACTTTGCACCATTGCCACATTTGGTCCTTATGTTATCCTTATGTTATTATGTCTCATAAATTTTTCGTTAAGCAAGTAGAGGGTCAAATTGTCATTGGAGTCTTCTGAACAGCAGTGGAACACAGTAACTGGACTGGGATGTTTTCACAGTGCTATCACTCACACTCTGACTTAGCCTTACAGTGAGTTAACTATGACTTTGTTTTCCCAGTGATCTGGTATTTTATGTGGGCACCACATGGTTGTCCCTGTGTCCAAGAAGTACATTTCTAAATGCAAACAAAGGTGTAAGTGCAGTATAAGTCTTCTCCACAAAAGCTCTGGACTCAGAGCTGTTCCATGTCACTGCCTTGCAGTGACATGGCTCTTTGTGTGAGAGAGACATTTTCAGCAGGAGATATAAAGACCATCTGTTCATACAGCCACTCTGACTTCTGAGCTTTGATTGTCCTCATTCTACTTCCTTGAGTCCCTGGCACTCATGCTGTATGTACTCAGTGCATTCACCTTGTCTCATACAAGCACTGAGGTTTGGGTTATGATTGTTAATAACTGGCCTTCAGTGCAGACTTGCAGCACCTAGGTGTGAGCAGTAAAAGATAGGGTCTGTAGGAAGGCTTGAAGCCTTCTGTTACTTTTCTGTCTGTGCTCCTTTTGGTGAGTGCATCAGGCCAAGAGATTAGAGCATGCTGTCCCATTAGTGTCTCAGCAGCTCTGCCAGCCAATATAGAGAGAAATTATGTTCTTGGGTGACTTATGGCAGACTGGTCACAGGATGAGTAGCTCGAGGAAGGGAACGGGGCTCTATCCCAGTGGTTTGGTAAGAGTCAGTCACTGCCTGGCTGTTATCAGAAGGGCAACCTTAGTCTCAGGCCCTGTTTCTGCCTTCTACCAAAGAAACACAGCTTGCAGTGGCCTTGCATGCTTTGTTTAGGCTAACTTAAGCACAGGCTTGATGTGAGTACAAAAGTCAGAGAGACAACGTAAGCAGAATATCCCAAACTTTTCACTAGGAATGCCAACCTCAGTTGCTCTGAATAAAGGGTACACGTGGCAGTTTTCCTCTCTGCAATACACAAGAACTGTATGCACACTGATTTTGTAACTGGCAGCAGGTAATTCAGAAGTACTGTGTGTATATTTTGAGGGATGTGGAGTGTGCTCTGAGAAAATCTCAGGTATTTCCTCATATGCTGGTTATAAGAGGAATTGGAGAAAGAGGCTTAGCAGGTATCTGGGCATAGCCTGCAGATGGCAGGTGCTCAGGGAAGGATGAGAGCTTCAAGTTCTGATTCTGAATTAGAAAGTGCCCTCCCTGTCTTTCCATCACATTGTGTAGTTAGGGGAAGTCTGCTCTGTTTCCCACTATGCTGTAGTTGGAGACCAATGGTGGGAATGTCAGTACTTAAAAATATTGAAAGTTGTTTGGAAGACTTAATACCACTGCTACTGTGTGTCATTTGTAGTAAACTACACCTGAGAGTAAAAACAGCCACCTTTCTGCTGTAGCTTTAGCTATATTTGCAGGATAATTTGGGGATAGAACCATGAAAAAATAACAGCATAGTGCCATCTTCTGATCAGAAACTGACCTACAATCTCTTTCTAACATTAGGTTGTGATCCCTGGACAAAGATCCTGACTCCCAGCTGTAATTGGTACCAGAACTACACAAACTCATTAGCAAAATACCTTCTATTAGAAAGACCCATGAGGTTTCCATGGTTTGGTTTTTAGCTCTGTCCTTTAAGCAGTACTGCATGCTTTTAGATCTTTTGGGCAGTATTACCTAATTACTGTTTTCTCCAGCAGTTTCGCAACAGTAGTGATAAGAGATAACAAGTGAACTTATAAAAGGGAGATACAATGTTCTCTTACTGTCTCAGGGAAAATTGTGAATGTTATCAGTCAGGCTTCTTAGTAACAGACTTTCTTCTCTTTCATTTCTGTTTAAGATGTTATCAGGAGATGACTTCTAAACTTTACTCTGTATATGAGTTGAATTAGTTACAGTTTGAGCTTTGCGTTTACAATTCATAACTTCATTGTGTAATCAAGCACTCAGCTGTTTGTAACGATAGCACATACTGAAAATGAGTTAAGTCTTGGGCATTAGACTGGTCTAGAGATACACTCTAGAATGTAACACCTTCTGCCGTGGCTGTTGGGGGACAATACCTTGCTGACAGGGTCAGGCAGTACTCATCATATTCAATCTTCAGGACATTTTGGGCTTTTTCTGTTACTGGGCGGCTGACCTAGAAACAAATGCCATGAACATGGACATGAGTTAAACTGACTACAACCAGAATACTATACAAGTCCTGTTGCATATGGATCTATGACATTCCACACATCTGTCTCCTATTTCAGTGCAAGGAGATGGGCAGGTAGGGTTTTCTGTACTGTAAGGCTGAAGTATCGATCAGGAGTCAGTTTGAACATGACAAGCTTAGGAGATGCTTAGTCTGACAAATGTCAGAGCATTTTGTGCAAAAGCTTTGGCTGTTCTTGCAATGAATGGAAATTATATTCTTTCTGACATACAGACATTATGCAGAGAAGCACTTCAGTGAATGTCTGGAGGAAGGCTCTTTAAGAGCAAAGAAAATACTTAAAAGCTGTGCTTTATCTAAAACATTCTCACTGTCAAGTAGTGTGTTAGTTGCCTACTAATAGCAACAGCTGCTTAGGAGAAACAGAGCTTCCATCTATTGTGCAAGTGACTCTGTTTCAGGTGTACAAGATCTCCTTTTCACTTAGTGTTTTGGCAATTCCTACTTCAGCTGGGAACCTATAGGTAGTTTTATACTATTGGATCCCTGGGTGATCAGTCAGCTTTTTGTCTTGTCATAACACTTCAACCCACCTGTATCATTCTGCTGCAATTAATGGTTAGTAATTATTGTCTTGCATGTTTCCCAAACTCCTGACTTGTCACTTCAGGTCCTTTTACACATAGAAACAACTTGGCATATTAGCTAAAGAACAGTTATGAAGGCTCTCGGGGAGAGGTATGTAATGGGTGGCCAGACAAGAAGCAAAGATCCCTCCAGCCCTCTGTCTCCTGTTGCACAGGTATTGGTGTCAATGGATGCTTAGGGAATGAGTGTAAGAACAGTACAATTCTGTCCAGGTTCTGTAATCTACAGTTTAGAAATTTACTGAAGAGTCTTTATGTTATTGTACATAATAGCTCCCAATATACCTTTTCCCTATGAAGTTGGCTAATCACTTTTTGAACCCAATAATGCTTTTGTTGAAAACAGTTAAAGGGCACAGGAAAACCCGGCAAACAAAAGCTTATGTAAATTTTGAACGAGTGGAGTTTACACCCGGCAGACTGGGCCCTAGTGAATATGTTGTAGGGAGCAACTGGGTATTTACTGGAAATATAGAGATGAACAGACAAAATGAGATAGTAAATCTTTTCTGTCTCCAGTTTCATGTTCAGATGGTAAATCTGGTTTTGTGTGGCTTGTATTATTTATGCAGCCTGAAAAAGGCTGTCATACTAAGTTGCAGCCTTATAGATAATTTGTTTGCTTTATATTATTTTCCCTTCTATCCGCTGTAAAAGGCGAGGGAATTCCTTGATAGCAGGATCTCTTTCCGCTTGCCCTCATATGAGACATAAGCCAGCAAAGCACTAACAGCCCACTATACAACTTTAATTCTAGCCTATGATACAGATGAGGCATTACCTTCATGCCTGACACGGCCAAGGTGTTTTTCAGTCGGTACTTGCCATCCTTCTGGGGATATGTGTACAGCAGAACATCATTCATCTATATGAAGAGAAAAGCAAGATCAATACTTTGCAATATGGCTTGCAGGCCTACCCATTACTCCTGGGGAGCACACACAGATCAAGCACTAACTTGATGAACTGCTAGGGCTGTTACTAAAGACAGGCCCAAGCTGCACAGCTGAGATCAAGACCTGCATCTCCCCAAAACTATGAGGAGTCTGCATCCAGGACTTTGATTTCTTCCTAGTTCTGACTGTTGTGGATAGCTATGCAAGTAGATAATCATCTCTGCTTGTGTGAAACAGGAAGCTGTTTTAAGGGCAGTGCCATGTTCCAGTTGGGAAGGCAGGCTCTGCACTTACTACCTGGCAATAACCGATAAACTGCCCAGGACACTGCAGCTCCGACTCTCTCAGGGTCTTCCTGACAGTGAAGCTACAGTGTGACCAGGGGAAGGACTGGGCTTTGCAAACTTCCATTTTCTGGGCAAAAAGAAAGTAGAGGTGAGGAGAAAACAGTATGAAAGAATGATTCAACGAGGAATTCCTTGGATATTTCAGAGCAGTAAATTTACTTGACTATATCCTTACAGATGTTTTCTTAAAAGGTCATAGTTCAGCTTTTTTACTGTGTAGGACAAATGGTTAAAGAAAAATGATGTGGAATGGGGTTAAATCCTTATCATCTTGGACTTAACAGCAAAACTGGTATTGCTTTTATTGGAATGAGTTCACTCATGGACACCTGTTCGTTAAGCTGGCATTTGATTCAGCAAGTCAGGATTATGTGCATTAGCAGCCCAACTTCAAAATACAGATTCCCATTAGAATGAGGCAAAATATACTGAGGAGTGACTTTCTTCAAAACTTTTACTTTGAATTTTACTACTTTTAAAAATTGAATTGTTTACTGAATAGGATCAGTCAATATTTTTGTAGAAAATGCTCAGAATTCTCATTCTAGCATTTTAACAAAAGGGCTCCCATGTTCTCCTGCACTCGCACTCCACTGTGTATTTCTCTGTATTCTTCTGGTCTTAACTCATGCAGAGTTTAAAGCCCTTTTAATAAAACATTTCTAAACTGAGGATATGACAGCATAACTATGAAGTCCTAATAGGAGTCTCATGTTTCTTCTCTGTAGTCTAAAATAGAATATTTACTCCTTTGCAACAATACAATTTCTTTAGAACAAGGTGGCAAATGGCTTCTTAGAGAGGTGTGCTATGATTTACTTAATGCCCCATAAATAAACTTGCCATACTAACATTACTTCAGACAGCACAATGACACCTGCACAATACTGGCCACATGATTCCCAGTTTAACCAGGGCTATGCATAACCAGAAAATTCATCACTAACTACTGCATGCTGAGTATCTAGGAGACTAAGGTATATAAAAAAAAAAAAAAAACCAAACTGAGCAAATGTTACCTTTTCAGTGAAAAGCAGATTAAAGCTATTTTAACTTGATATTACTAGTAGCAACTAGGACTCCAGCACTCGGGTGAAAAAAGAAACAAAGGCAGGTTTTATTGCTGGCATTAAGAGAATACTCTATGAAATAAGAGAATACTAGTGCAATGTAGTGTGTGTGGTGATTGTGCTATCCCCTGAATCTTCAGAGGTTTATAAGAAAAAATAAGACTTCTGCTGCTAACTCCTCAGTGACGGCACTTAAGACTGGTTTCAAACCACAAGCAAAGGTAACTAGTTAATGGGCACAAAGCCCAAGGAGGTGAACTCTCAAGAAAGATTTTCACAATTCTGTCATAAAGTGCTGCTGTGTTTCTGTAACAGCCAACCACATATATTTTACTTATTTCAAATTTTATATAATTTCTTCATACAGCAGCTCATTCTTTTATTGCTGTTGATTAAGGATTGCACTCTGGTGCATACCATTGTCATGACAGCTTTGTTTAATATCCCAAGATTTTATTAAACATTAGTGACTTTGCTTTATAATCACCCACTGGAATTTTTTTTCTCCTTCTGTTTTTTCTCTCGTGGTTTAGTGGTCCCACCAGCCACAGTATGACATAATGAAGTTATGACAAATAATACAAAGCTTGCTAAGCAAGGCACACCTATTCATGAAGAAAGAAGGGGTTTGCACTAGCTGCTGTCCCTTTGCCACATGTATGCTGGAGACTGGAGTGGTGGCTGTACAAATAGTGCAGACAGACCCAGCATCAGTGCCAGTGGTTTCATGTATTCTGCTGCTTCACACTGCACACCGTTCTCTAAAGTGGCGAGGGCTGGGCCGTGATGATAGCTGATCTTGCAGTCCCTTGGGAATCTGTGATAGAAGAGATTGACTGCCACAATGCTCAGGGAGTTCACAGAAGTCCTTCAGACCCACTTCCTACTAGCCAGACAACTTATGAGTAATTGGGAACCCCAAATTGCCCAGATATTTATATGGGGACAAATATTTCTATTTGCTGCTCTGTGCACACACCCAGTCCCACAAACAACAGTTGTTAACACAGAGAAAGAAGGATATGTCAGGTCTTCTTTTTTTAGCCTCCTTTCTATAATCCCCTCTCTTGTGATAGGAACCCAGTAGAGGTCAGTGCAAGTTTTCTAACCTACAGTGTCTAAATTTATTGATCCAAATAAATGTATCTATGCTCTGCTGAACTGCTGGCATCCATATGTAGTGCATTGTCTGTCTAAAAGCTCCTACCACATGTTTGGTTTCTATGGATCTTTTAAAGGGTAGTTCATAATGAACCCTATGTTGTTCTATTCAAGTCCGTTGAACATCCCCTGAGTGTCAGTGGAGCAGCTTGAATGTGTGCTGGGGCTCCAGTTTGCAAGCTCTGATTCCTATATTCCAGCCCTGCCAGCTAGAGCATTAGTCTTCCATGTGATGCTTCCCACATTCCAGTTACAACACAAGCAGCCTTTGTAAAGAAATTCTTGGAAGGGTGAGATAAGACACAGTGTCGGAGTTGTAAAGTCCTGTAGTTGGGGGGCAATTAGAAGGACTGCCAGTAGCCCACACTGTACTACAGAGAGGTCTCAACATCCTTGTAAACAGAGACTGGACTCAGGAAACAGGCGCACAGCAAAATTTACCAAACATCCTGCCAGGAAACACCAGAGTCAACAATACCATCAGGCTGCATGAAACAGCCAGCACAAGTAACCTTGTGATAGACATAACCTGTACAAGCTCCCAAATGGATGTCATGCACGCTTCTGTCAGCGTGGTCTGTGCACAGACATTCAGTGCTCCCTGTGGGCATGTGTTCAGAGCACAAGCTTGCATGACACCAGGCACACCCTGAATGCACAGGCCAAGTAGGAGTCTGGCATGCACCCAATTTTTGTAGCATGTTCCAATTACAACTTAAGCTTGGTGGGCTTGTCTCCTAGGATGTGTAAGGGTTAAATTCTCAGTATTATCCTGCAGTGTGCGATCTTCCACTGAAATTCACTGCAGGTCCTGGTCTTGACCTAGCTTCAGTCAGAGCAAGTTCACTACTAATGACTTCAGAAAACTGTGTTCATGTAAAATCCATATGGGTAGCTATGGTAAATATACTTACTTCACACAAAGGCAAACACCACTACACATAAAACTTGTCAGCTTATAGTGATCTTTTTGAGTGGCAGCTGACATGTAAAGCATCAAAAAAGGTGTGAAAGTTTTATTTTAATAATACATTAGGACAACTTCTTAATCTGCCTGAGTTTTGCCAAAGGCTTGTGATATGGCCCTTACAAGATAAGGGCTTTACATAAATGTGGGATTTAAGAGACAGTGTTTAGGAGATCTTTTTAGTCTTGAGCTTTCTTGGGTTGGTTGGCGTTTTTTGTTTTGTTTCCCACACAATGTCCCCAAGCATCGGAATCCAGCCAGCACATGGTTTGGGCTAGATGCACTGGCAGAGGGAAGGATATGTGCATGCAGGCCATGGCTGTTGCAATGTTTGGTAATAAAACATTGAGAGTAAAGTAATTTGAACTTGGGATAAACTGAGGTAAATTCCAAGTAGTCCAAAATGATTGTATCAGCTTGAAGGTCACAAGGGTAATTCCTTATCTTCCTTTCAAATTCTCTGTATCCATTACTGCAGCTAGGTTTGTGACACTTCAGGATTTGCTGTAGTCGTGGATTAAGATGGCAGTTACGAAGGTGCTGGGATATTAAATAGTAACAATATCTTGGAATTCGGTCCCATCTTTAGCCATAAACTCCAAAATGTTTTTGTAATACTAGCAAAAACAAGTGTTTCAGAAGAGAGATCAGGAAGCAAACAAGTATCATCTGTTATGGTCTTCTGTAGGCTTCAGAGTTACTGCTAGTGAGAACACTGTTTTTAACTCCAGCTCCTGGAGATTCTGACATGGTCATTTTCCCTTCTCTCAACCAAGTCCTGATTTTGACATTTATCGCTGTCATTACAGTCCACTGATGCTAACTCAGTAAAATAGCACTGCAGCAATCTCATATATGAAGATTTGGGTGAAATCCATTGCCTCCAGTACATGAAAGTCTGAATTTTCACAGAAACTAATGAAGTCATCAGAAAGGTGCAGTGCTAACACTGTGTCCCAACTCATTTGATCTTTGGTTATGACTGCAGTACAGGATCAAGAAGGCAAACACGCTTGTGCCTTCATTCATACAGCAATAGGAAGTTATAGTAAGAGGGAGAAATACTAATGGGAAAATATGTGACTTCTGTAATAAGCCATCTCTCCTCCTCACAATGGTCCGAGAGTGAAAAGCACTCAGAGAGGCCTCAGCAAAAATGTATACCAGGCATATAAGCTGTTTATTTCAAAATAATACTGAAAACAGTGCTTCAGTGTTAATAGCAGCAGTGATGCTCAGTTCTTTAAGAATCTTTTCTGACAAGGAGCTCTAAAAAGTTTTTGAAAAGTTAACAGATAAGCAGGTAACAAACTCCTAGACACAGGCAAGTATTATCACAGAATCACAGAGTGTCAGGAGTTGGAAGGGACCTCGAAAGATCACTCAGTCCAACCCCCCTGCCCGAGCAGGATCATCTAGAGGAGATCACACAGGAACGTGTCCAGATGGGTCTGGAATGTCTCCAGAGAAGGAGACTCCACAACCTCTCTGGGCAGCCTGTGCCAGTGATCCGCCGCCCTCACAGGGAAAAAGTTTCTCCTTATATTCAGATGGAACTTTCAATGTTCCAGTTTGGAACCATTTCCCCTTGTCCTGTCACTGGCCATCACTGAGAAGAGCCTGGATCCATCCTCCTGACACTCACCCTTTACATATTTATAGACATTAATGAGGTCACCCCTCAGTCTCCTCCAAGCTGAGGAGACCCAG